>JAMWET010006008.1:47500-77500 GCA_024036415.1 Prochilodus magdalenae | reverse complement strand
GCTTAGGTGGGTCCAAAAATGACTGGGACTCTATGGGAGGAACGAGGGATGCGAAAAAAAGGAGAAGCACACAAGTGCAGGTCAATCAAACACTGAATACCTGCTCGGGGCTGCGCTCCAAGCCATTGTATCCAATTAGGTGTCTCTAGGTCGAGCTGAAGTAGGTTAGAAAGGCACGTGTTTTTCAATCCTATTCATTCTCTATGGGGAAAAAAATCCGGAAAAATTCCTTCCTACTCAGAATCCGTGCATCTGGTCAAAAAGCCGTATACAAGACCACATCAGCATATCATACCGGACAATCTGGAGTTGGAACTTTGCAATGCTTTGCAATGCTTTGCAATGCGCAACCATGAACACACAAATTGCACACAGCTTCAGTCTTTGGCTAATGTTCAGGCTAATGCTACAATAATAAAAAGACACACGACAAGCCTTTAAAAAAAGTGTTACTCAAAACTTTTATTGGCAAGAACTTTGTGATACAATTTGTATCATGATACAGAAGCTATGAATCAATGTACTGCAATATATTGCAATACTTTTAGTGAGGTGATATGTTGCAATTTTTAAAAACTAATTGTTTGTTTTGTAGTGAAATATTCGAACAGCTTAAGATAGATCGCAACACTGCCATCTGGAGGTTAGAAAATTAAACACAACACTAAATGAACCACTGTCGGCAATCAATCTTTGCATATGAACTATTCATTACAAATCATTAGTCTGGGAATGAGAATGGATATAGTATACAATAGAATGTTGCAATATTCAATATTTTTAATATTTACAAATGAAAGAATATTAAAAGTATTAAAAGCTAAAAGTGTCTGTATTTAACCCTTTAACATCTTGCTTTAACTTTATCATATTTTAAAGAAGAAAGTGCTGAATATAAATCAACCTAATCATGGCATCTCCCAATAATCCACAGAGTTGTGTTTGGCTAAACAATCCATAATAGATTCTCTTAGATTCATTCGTACCACAGTATTTGAACCACCATGGTTCGAACTACCCTGTTTACAAATGTGTTTGGTCTGACTTTCACAATTGGAAACATCTAAAAACTCACAAGGCTTGTAATATAAGGCCAAAATATGTGAAGAACATCACGTAATTAATGCATTATCTAGGTTACGGATGTTTATTCATATTGTAAACATAAACCTTTCCACCACCACTTCAAAACATAATAGAATCAACAATTACATGCAATTAAAACAAATATTAATTTGTAACTAATAACTATGATAATGTTGATATTCATTATAAATATTAATAGGCAACGCTTATTTTAAGAACATTTCGAATAACTATTAGAGAACTATTATGTTAAACATGCACATTTACCTTTTTACCGCATTCAATGTTCAAAATGTTTGGACCAGAAGACTGAAATTTATTTTAGCTTACTGACATATCTCCTACCACTGTGTCCTACGTCATCGATGACATGGCCACCAGGAACTAAGCTTATAACTGCAGGTCTACAGCTGTAATTCCAACTACACAACTTAACCACCGTGTTTGCAAACATTTGGTGGAACTGATGATTGATGATGAGTAATGATGATTCGGACTGTGTAAATTACCAACGTAGTTCCAACCAGTTGTATTGTTGTATAAACTATGTAGGATGCAAACCTAACATATGTAACATCACATGGCTTTTAGGAAACGCACACCAGGCTAGTACTATTTATGCAAAAGGTGTCTGTGCTAAGCTAATGTAATTAAAATTGACTGTGTGCTTTATTATTACTGTCCCAAACAAACAAACAGAAGTTATGTTTCTGTTTTCTTGGTGAGGATGGTAAAGGATTAAACTAGCCGATTGGTAGAGATGCCAGCATACCAAACTCAGTATAAGCTGGTGTTGCTGGTGATCTGCGATGCTGGTCTTGGCTGGTTTATCTAGCAGAGCTGACTGCTGTGTTTCTCTCAGACAGATTTGAACTATATCTGTGCTTACTGACCCCTTCAGCTACGAACACAAGTAAAATTTTGGCCCCTTTGACACATTTTTATTATGTTAGGAGCATTCAGATTCTTGGCTATACTTATACTTTGACATAATGTCGGTCAATAAGTCTCTCAGAGCATCATGGTGTGCAGGAATAATGTATATATATTTTTAGATAGATGTAGCTTGAGTTATTATTATCAGATGTAATGCAAATTAGACACTGTTGTATATTTAAACAGCTTACTGGTCAATCCAGACATTTCAAACTAGAAAGCTACATCAGCGTCTATATTTTTTTTTTTACGTTGGGAGGTCATGAAAAAAACGTCATTTAACGTCCTGTTAGCTTGTAGCAGTTAAGTTGTATAGAGAGGCACCAAAAGCAGGCTGCTAATTGCTGGTCACATACCCCCTTTCAAAAGCCCCTGAAATAAAACTGGCCCTAGTGCAAACTGGATTATTGTATTAAATGATGCCTGAAACCCCCAACCCGGAACCACAAACAGCTGGCATTTTTACATAGCAGTATGGTCTGTGAGTGCAGAAGGGGTGTGTAAGTGAAGGGTTTGGCATGTTTTTATAGCAGCAGTATATCATCCTCAGCTGTAGCATAAAGGCCAAAGACAGAGAACAATGGCACATAATAATGAGGGGCCAAAGGTATTTCCTGGGTAGGAGAGGGGACTCATGCAAATATTGCAATTCATGGAAGAAGAATTAGTGAGGCGAATGTCCCTTGTGGGCTCCCAGTATGTCGAGTTTCAAATAATTAATGAACCATTTTCAGTGATTTATGCCATTTATCCATGCACGTATGGCGTTCATCTGAAGTTGAAGATGCCAGGTGAATGGCAGAAAGAATTTTATGGAAAATCTGAATGGGGCTGAATGCCTCCACTATAGGTGCCTTAAATTGATAAATCAGTGGCCTACAAAAATCAGTTCAGCAATCAGAATGGAGAATCACCCAACACATAAATCAGGGCTAATGTATAGAAACAATTCAGAATAAATAAATAAGTAAATAAATGTTAGACAAAAGACTTCGAGACCGACGCGTGCAGAATTAAAAAAACAGGAACGGTTTATTTACAACCAGGCAATCTCAGCAAGCACCAGTAAACAGCGAAACAAAGGAAGAAGCTAAATCGGAGTCAGAGACAGGCGGAGGTCAGAACCAGGTAGTACAAGCAGCGAGGGCAAACAGGTTTACAGGGGAAGACCAAAGTGAGAAAGCACAGGTTCAAGCCGTAGAGTCAGAGCACGAGCAAAAGGGATTAAGCGAAAGAGTAGTAGAGGAACGAAGGGAGACAGAAACCAGAATGAGACAACACGAGAAAGTATTGCTAAACAAGGTTTGGCAAAGCTTCGCAAAGTGTGAGTGTTTGTGTGTGGCTTAAACACAGGAAGTAAGTGACTGCTAACAGCTATGGCTAAAACTCAGGTGGCCTAAAGCGTATCACGGAGTCCGAACGGGGGCGCATAGACATGACGTCATCGAGCGTGGCCCTCTGGGAAGTGGAGTCCCGAAGAGGGGGGAAGCCGGGAAGACGCGGAGGCGTGACAATAAATAAATAAATAATCAACTGTATTTTCAATCCCTAAATGTCCCTAAAGTCACCTGTACATATGTATACATGCTGAATAATACATTATTCATTAAATATATTCATTCATTCATATTTTTTTCTTCTGAGCTGCTTATCCTTCTGGCTAACTGGGGTACTGGCAGAAGGATGTGCTCATTAGGCGGCAGGCAGGATACGCCCTGGACAGGCAGTCATTCCAGCGCAGTAATTAAATATATTTGTTTATTATTGCTATGCCTATTAAAACACTAGAGTGGCAGCCGGGGCATCCCTAAATTTGAACCCTTATTAAGAATGTGAACGTTAGATTTCATTTCAGTTTATGCAAATTGAAAACACCCTGCTTTCCCAATCCTGCCCCTTCCTCTGCTACAAGGCATGGCATGCTGTGGTTTTACCTTTCAGGAATGGGCGAATTGTTGCGGAGTACATTAGAACAGTATGAGCAGTAATAGACTAAATAAGCTTTGATAGTAACACAATGAACCAGAAAATAATCAGCCAAATCATTCAACCTCATCAGCCAAAAAGTGTCCAACCCAAAACAGACATGTGGAAAATGCTGAATAGGGCTTAGGAGGGCACAGTGGAGCTGCTTATGCTTGTCCTAGCTTATACCACCCTGTTGAGAGTAGGTCGTTGCCCCACCCCTCTGTATTATTCACAATCCATGTTTATTGTGGATGTAATGGATCTGCCTTGAGGCCATCACACTTTACAGGACTTTACAGACTGTACACAGTTCCGCTTTATTTTTAAATAGGAAAGTCATGTGATCCGTTTGGCAGAGTCTATACAGATAAGCAGGTTTTAAAAATATTTATTAGAATTTGTTACACTGACTGAATGAAATTATAAGTCCTATCACACAGGATAGGACTAATGCCAGGACATTGAAGCTAGCTCCTGGTGAGTTTCCTGTATAGATGTTTTTGCTGGACTGGTTGAACTGAGCACAGGCAGATAGGCAGTGTGTTTCGTTTGTGGATTTATTTTTAAAGGGCTCGTTCGGACCTGAACCATCCCACCCAGCTTGTGTACTAGCTGGTTGCTGGAGGTTGCTTATTTAGCCTCCGCTCTGAGAGCCTCCAGATTCAGCTTTTTCTTCAGTATTTTGGAGCATGGTTGTGGGACGTGTTTGTCTCAGGGAAGGGGTTGTCTTTCTCTGTCTCGTGTATGCATGGCCAGTGGAGATATGATGTGACAGTGCTGGTTTCCCCTCATTTCATCACCAGCTGGGCTTCACTGGCTCCCTAACTGGACTATCGTTGTACTTTATTAATTTTCTTTGGCATTTGGATTAGATAGAGTAAAATGTTTAATAAGCCCACAGAGGGGAGGTGGTCTCTGCAGGACCAGAAGAGGAGAATAAGGTCCAGGCTTTAAGAGCAGCAGAACACCACTGAGAAAGTAACTGACCTCCAAATGTAAATACTGTTATCAGCATTAACTAGAATAGAGCATTTCCTAAAGAAAATGCAGAGTAACCACATAGCTTTAGCTTGTTGCTAGACAGTTGCTATGATATTCCAGGTGGTTGCTATGGTGTTTCTAGGTAGTTGCAGAGGTATCCCAAGTGGTTACTAAGGTGTTGCTAGGCAGTTGCTGAGGTATCCCAGATGGTTGCTATGGTATGCAAAATAGTTGCTAATGAGCTGCTAGACAGTGACTATGGCGGTCCTACATAGTTATTATGGTGTCCTTAGGTGGTTGCTATAGTATACCAGGTGTTTGCTAAGTTATTGCTTGGTGGTTGCTAGGCGGCTGCTATGGCATGCCAGATGGTCACTTTGGGGTTGCTAGGCAGTTGCTATGGAATCCCAGGTGGTTGCTATGGTGTTGATAGGCAGCTGCTATGAGAACCCCATGTGGTTGCTATTGAATTCCTAGGTGGTTACTACGGTGTTCCTAGGTGGTTGTTATGGTGTCCCAGGTGCTTGCTATGATGTTGCTAGGCCATTGCTATGGTATGGCAGGTGGTTGCTAAAGGGTTGGTAGGTAGTTGCAATGGTATCCCAGGTGGCTGCTAAGGCATCCTAGGCTGCTATGGTGTAAGGGTTGTGTAAGAGTGATAACTGCTAACCAGGTGTTGTTCAAAATGGATGGAAGGTGTATGGGAGGATAAGGGATAAATAAACAACACATAGAGGAGTGGGGGACCTTATAGCTGTGCAGTTCGCTGTGTGCACAAGATGGCATCTCTTAATTTCCGGTTTATGGTTGGTATGCATCACTGTTTCCGGTTGTAGGAGGTGTGAGGAGAATTGAGCGAATCTGTGGAAAGCAATAGCAAATCATAAGTGTTTTTAAGATAAAGGAGAACGACTGATGTATCAACATCAAGAGAAGAAGACATCTCTACATTGCTGTGTGCCTGTGTGTGCTAATTCTTCATGGTACAACTCGGATATTAGCTTTCATAGGTTTCCAGTGGATCCTGAGGTGCGGGCTCAGATGGCTTACACAGATTCGTAGGGACAACTTCAGCCCCCTTCAAAGTGCTCGCGTCTGTAGTAGGCATTTCAACACAGGTGACTTTGTCGTGACCACCGTGAGAAAGAGAAAACTGAACAAAGGAGTGGTGCCCTGTCTTTTTGCCTGGAACGATTACAGCATGCCCGCACCAAGGCTTAATGTTTGGCAATGTCGGCCGAGATGCCCTTCCCCGGTGTTGGCAGCGTCTGACACCGACCAAGAGATGGAAGTGCAGTGAACCAACTCATCTAAGAGCAACAGTAAGTTGTGTATTCAGTATCTCAAAATGTATAAAATGTATTAAAAAAAATAAGCCAAGTTAACTTACCTTCGTAATTATCGATGTAACTGGAGACGTGCATCCAAAAGCCCTTCTCACGCTTACTCCTGGGAGCTGTCGACGAAGCCTGAATGATGTGCTGAACATCACTGATGGTTACATTTGGCAAGTCTTGAAGACATCGCGTGTAAAATGCTATTTTGCGTGCTGACCGGTGGAAAGCGGAAATGCTTGTGCTTACCAAACTTAGAACCGGAAACCGGAAACGTCGCCTTACGCAACTAGCCAATAGCGCTTGGGCACCTGTCATTGTAAATGCATGAAGTTTAGTCACTGTGAGGCAATAGACAAAACTGGGTTTTGTGTGGGGGTAAAGTTGAATGTGAGGCTAGGAAAGGAAAAGGTGAATAAACAACACATAGAGGATAAATGACACATGTGGGTCAGTACGGCTGTAGATTAGAACTTGAGGAACTTCTCTGAGTGAGTATGTTTACTTTCCACATGATTCATTCTAAAAGAAAAAAAAAGGGAATTAAATTTTTCAAAAAAAATTGTAAGTCTAGCTGTCCACAAGCACACCATTCCCAATCAGACTGAACATTTCAGAGTTGGAATAGTGTCATTCTGGAGCAGTACGATACTGGTACCATAGTAAATGATGTCACAGTCAGTCTTTTGGATAAACAGATGTCATCTTACAGACTAGTCTTTTCCAGGTTACCGACAGAGAATGTGAACCAACTTTCACCAACAGAAAACTTTAAAAATAAGAGGTGATGGTGGAGCGGTAACGAGCTCCACACTGTGGTAGGCCTCACATAACCGTGGTATTGTGGTAATGCAGTTATTGTCTCAGCCATAGCAGCGCAGCAGGTCTGTATTCTGAGCAAGTCACTGTAAGAGTATTTGAGTGTGAGTAGCTATGAGCGTTGTCTTGAGAGCCTAGCAAATACCTGCTGCCCCCAAGATTTCATGGTCCATCACAGTGTTTTCCTTGGTTTTATTGATTATAGTTTGTAATCAAGATTAAACAAAGGTCAATTTAAAATGTTTATTCCAGTGGGAATGAGAAAGAACATATGTCCTATGCAATGGCAGACCACCAGATGATCTGGCAGTGAAGGCTTAGGGTGGCCACATTTCCAGTTTAGGCTGTACAGGCCACTTTTCAGAATAAACCACTTAAAATATTCAGATGCAAAGAATATTACGTGTGCACGTCCTTGTTTATCATTTGATATCATGACTCACCTGCCGGCTAACTGCAGGTCAGCCCTCTAAATGCTAGTCAATTAGTAAGCTCCTCCTGACTCACGAATGTCATCCATTCCACCCAATTAGGTGGGTAAAGCAATCATCTATGTGTTTATAAGCTAGGTTATGATTTATAATGTCCTCCTTTTGGGGTTATAAAAGTGGCCACTCTAGGCTACACCCTTATCCAAAGCAGTTAAGGAACATAAAACTGCAAACTGTTAGCACTATGCTTGTGTGGTGAAGCAAGAGTAGCTTATCCATCATCTTCACCTCGACACAGTATATACTGTAGATTCCTCAACCCCTCAGATTTGAGCCTTTATCCACTAACTGCATCAGTGGAGCATTTTGCAGGAATCAGTCCTGTGCTGTCATGTGTGAAGCTGTTACGTCAGCATGCTGAGCTTCCATTACCTCCTACCAGGATATTCCATCGCTAACAGCTTAGTAAGTCTAAAAGTTTTTTGGCTTTACACACACACCGTATTTGACAGCTTATTAGATAGATGGGGAACATAAATTTGGCACTGTTGCCATTCTAAATACTGTCATTATTCATCCATTTTAGCTAACTGCTTAATCACCAAGTCTCCTCCTGGAGCTCTGCCTTCCTGCAGGTTTCACCTCCAATCCTGGTGTCAGAAAGGCTTCAGTGATCAGGAATGAACCTGTGTGTTTGTGTGCAAAGCTTAGACTTTATCACTAACACTAGCTTCAAGGGCTACAAGAGTAGCTTCGGCTAAAACTGTAACAAATACAAAGGCTCATGTTTGACCCTTCAGATTCGAGTCTTTAAAGCTTCTGTGAGCCAGAACGAACATGTCCTGTTGCTTGTAAAGCTGCAGCATGGTAGCCTCCGGTAGTAGCATGCTACCTGCAGCCTATAAAGCTCTGTGCACTACATTTCCCTTGCACACCTCCATAAGCTAATCAAGGACTTCTGAAGGCAACATTAAATATATATGGTAGGGAAGCTTATTGTTGAAGTTTGCACAAAGGTAACAAAGGGGATTGAACTGATTCTGCAGGTAGAAGTTTCCATGTTGTAATCCTCTCATTAGCATTAGATATCCTCTCGTTGTAGGTATACTGGATTACACTGATTCCAGGTTATTCATGTTGTATAATAAAGCCCCACAAATTACCTTTTTACCTTTTAATTTAAATGGATATACACATACACCAATCAGATTATCATAATAAGCCATCTAAAGGGATTTAACCAATGTAATAAAAAAACACTTTTTTTTCAGGACAGGGCATATTTAAAGGTGTTATTTTGTTCTAGGCTAAATCATTGAAACAAATCTGGCTTACTTTGCTGCTGATACGGCGTATAATAATGTCTTTTCTGCATTTAAACAGACATTCTGAAATGCATGGAATATTTGAAGATCTCAGAAGATTTCAAAATGCTGTATATGCATTCGTAAGACGATAAAAGTTGATAACAGCTGACGTATGACACTTTTTCTCAAATAAAGTTATTAATCATTATTTCACCGATATAAATGTATTGTATATACATGTATGTGTAAAGCCCATTTCAGTCATTTGTTCACATCAGGTTCATACTGCACAGTTCTCCAAAGCAGAAAGGCACATGTAGCTCAGTACAGGAGTCTGAGAGTAAGAGAATACTTAATTAATCAGTTTACTTCCCCTTTTAATTACCTCTTAAGATGGTATTGAAATAAGCCATTTGATTAGTTCTCCTGGTAACTTGCCAGATACAATTCTCTTGTATGCAAGATTGCACATTTTATTAATGGCTTTTGCCACTTCCTCGGTTTGCTACAAATTAGCCACAGACAGTTCCATTTGTGGGAACAGGATACAAGCCAGACAACTTCAGCAAAAGCTTAAATCTAAGAGGAACCATAACATAGCAGCTGAGCTACTTCACCTCCTATGGAGAGCTGGCAGTATATTAGGTAAACCTACCACATAGATACACATAGCAGCCGAGCTACTTCACTTCCTATTCAGAGCTGGCAGTATATTAGGTACACCTACCACATAGATACATATAGCAGCTGAGTTACTTTACCTCCTATGCCGCACTGGCAGTATATTAGGTACACCTACCACATAGATACACATAGCAGCCAAGCTACTTCACCTCCTATGCAGTGCTGTCAGTATACTAGGTACACCTACCACATAGATACACATAGCAGCTGAGCTACTTCACCTCCTATGCAGAGCTGTCAGTATATTAGGTACACCTACCACATAGATACACATAGCAGCTGAGCTACTTCACCTCCTATGCAGCGCTGTCAGTATATCAGGTACACCTACCACATAGATACGCATAGCAGCTGAGCTACTTCACCCCCCATGCAGAGCTGTCAGAATATTAGGTACACCTACCACATAGATACACATAGCAGCTGAGCTACTTCACCTCCTATGCAGCGCTGTCAGTATATTAGGTACACCTACCACATAGATACACATAGCAGCTGAGCTAATTCACCTCCTTTGCAGAGCTGGCAGTATATTAGGTACACCTACCACATAGATACACATAGCAGCTGAGCTACTTCACCTCCTATGCAGAGCTGGCAGTATATTAGGTACACCTACCACATAGATACACATAGCAGCTGAGCTACTTCACCTCCTATGCAGAGCTGGCAGTATATTAGGTAAACCTACCACATAGATACACATAGCGGCCGAGCTACTTCACCTCCTATGCAGCGCTGTCAGTATATTAGGTACACCTACCACATAGATACACATAGCAGCCGAGCTAATTCACCTCCCATGCAGCGCTGTCAGTTATTAGGTACACCTACCACATAGATACACATAGCAGCTAAGCTACTTCACCTCCTATGCAGCGCTGACAGTATATTACACACATAGATACACATAGCAGCTGAGCTACTTCACCTCCTATGCAGAGCTGGCAGTATATTAGGTACACCTACCACATAGATACACTTTGTACACTATATTCTTATTTGACTGGCAATTCTAAGAACTGAATGTTGCTACATAAGTGCACCCACTGCTAATACACTATATGGACAAAAGTATTGGGATTCCTTCGCATCTTTGGTAGCTTTTATGACACTCCATTCTAAATCCACAGGCATTAATAAGGAATAGGAGCAATAACATCCTCCACTCTTCTGGAAAGGCTTTTTTGCAAGAGTGTGTCTGAGGGAGTTTTTGCCCATTCATCCAGAAGAGGATTTGTGAGGTCAGACAATGATGTTGGACAAGAGGGCCTGGCTTGTGATCTCTCAAAGGTGTTTGTTGGGGTTGAGGTCAGGGCTCTGTGTGAGCCACTCAACTTCTGCCACACGAAATTTACCCCACCATGCCCTTATGGACCTGACCTTGTGCACCAGGGCATAGTCATGCTGGAACAGAAAGGGGCCTTCCCCAAACTGTTCCTACAAAGTTGGAAGCATACAGTTGTCCAAAATATCTTGGTATGCTGAAACAAAGATTTCTCTTTACTACAACTAAAGCATTGTCTCTCCTCCACCAAACTATAATTGATAAAATACAGTCAGGCAGGTAACATTCTCCTGGCATTTGCCAAACCCAGACTCGTCCAACAAACTACTAGATAAAGCTCCAGTTGTGGTGTGCTTTACCCCAACCCATTCAGTGCTTGGCATTGTGTTTGATGATGTAAGGCTTGTATGCAGCTGCTTAATCATGAAAGCCCATGCCATTAAGGTTTTTGTTCCCCAGTGTCTGTGTTGATGTTAATACAGAGGAGGTTTGGAACTCTGCAGTCACTGAGTCACCAAGCAGAGCATTTTTTTCCCCGCATTATGCTCCTTTGGTGACCATAACTCTGCAACCTTGAGTTGTGGCCTTGAGTTGCTGTGGTTCCAAAACGCTTCCACTTTTCATTAAAAACCACTCACATTTGATAGTAAAACATTTAGAAAGGAAATGAATTCACACTCAAATTCAGTGAGCTGTCCAAACGTTTGTGAAGGCAGACTGCATGGCTGGGTGCTTTTATACACCTTTGGCAATGGAACTGAATGAAACACTTGGATGTAACAATTAAGAGGCTGGTCCCAGTACATGTGTCCATATAGTGTACAAGTGTTCACTGGCACCCGCACAGCTTGAATATTCTCCAAAGAACAGCACTGCCAAGAGAGCAACCACACCAGCTTATAGCCACCATGCCCAATGCCTAGTATCAGCTAGAGGATCATAAAGCTTCATACTGTTGTATGTGTTTCAACTATATACGTAAAGGTGTAACAGGCAATTGGATTTGTTAGATATGCCTTAAAAATCATGCACACAGCTAAAAAAACTACTGTTTGGAATCACTTTTCGAAGCAGTCCATATTAAAGGCGAACACCCACGACCCATAAGACAACTGTTTATGTTGACACGCTGCAAAGAAATCACTTATTTGTGCAAAGTTTTAGGATGAAGTGAATTGCTTTTGCTTTCAAGGCCATGTTTATTGTAACTTGGAGTAGCAATGTGTGATAAACAGAACTATAGAAGTTTAGGATAGAAGCCTATTTAGAAAACAAAAGTCGCACACTAATATTTAGTTTGATCTTTTTCACTGTGGCATTGTTTCATCAATCTTATGCAATGTCACAAGATCTATTTGCATTTACAATTCATTATATGAATTCAAATTAAATATGAATTAAGTTATTCATACAGTTGTTCTTTTATAAATCTTAAGTTTTTGGAGATCTTTTATTGACAGGACAAGGCTTTCAGTGGGGTTAAGTTCAGGACCCTGTGGTGGCCAGTTTATGTGTTCGTGCTTCCTGAACCACTCTTTTTACAGTTTGGGCTTTGTGAAACTTGGCATTGTCGTCCTGGAATATGGCCATGCCATCAAGGCAGAAAAAATCCATTGATGAAGTAATCTGGTCACTCAGTAAATTCAGGCAGTTAGCTGACTTCATTTCGAGTCCTTGAACGAACAGTTGCCAGTCAGTTACAAAAATACTTAGTAGCCAACAATCTTTTTGAACCTTTTCAGTCCGGTTTCCGTCCATTCCACAGCATCGAAGCAGCTCTAGTTAAGGTCATTAACGACCTGCTTGTGGCTGCAGATGCTGGTGCTCTCAGCATCCTCCTACTGCTCGATCTGAGTGCAGCCTTCTATACAGTGTGTCACTCTATTCTTCTGTCAAGGCTGTGTGAGCTGGGCATTGATGGCACTGCCCTGAACTGGCTTTCATCATACCTAACTAATAGAAAGCAGTTTATCGCCCTCTCAGGTCATACTTCCTCTACTTCTACCGTCACTCAAGGGGTTCCACAAGGCTCAGTCCTCGGACCTCTCTTATTCATTGTGTACATCCTTCCTCTTGGACAAATACTACGTCATTTCAAACTTGACTTTCACTGTTACACGTTTGACACCCAGATTTACCCAGATCCACCTCTTACTCACTTAAAAACCTGCCTGTCAGAGATCAAGACATGGATGAAACACAATTTTCTCATGTTAAACAGAAATAAAACTGAACTCATTCTTTTTGGATCCAAATCCCAACCCTCAGTAAAACCCCTCCTCTTACATTATACATCGATGATATACCCATCTTTCCTTCCCCACTGATCCGAAATCTGGGTGTCATCCTCGATCCAACCTTGTCTTTCAGTGCCCATATTAACAGTGTAGTCAAAACTTCTTTTTTCCACCTGCGCAATATTCTTTCTCAGTCTGCTGCAGAAACCCTCATTCATGCTTTCATTTTCAGTCCTTTGGACTATTGCAACTCCCTTCTATCTGGCATCAACTCTTCCTCCATTTCTAAACTCCAGATGGTCCAAAACGCTGCTGCCCGTCTCCTCACCTGCACCCGCTTACATGACCATATTACCCCCATTCTCCAGCATCTCCACTGGCTTCCTGTAAAATACCGCATACAATTCAAAGTCCTCTTGCTCACCTACAAAGCTCTGAACAATCTCGCTCCTTCTTACCTGTCTGACCTTCTTCTTCCCTACAAACCCTCTCGCTCTCTCAGGTCTTCTACAGCTGGGCTACTCACCATTCCTCCATCCAACCTACATGGCTTTGGTGACAGAGCATTTTCCAGACTTGCTCCTTGACTCTGGAACTCTCTCCCACCCCTGGTCAAGCAATCCAACTCACTCTCTGTATTTAAATCTAATCTGAATACACTTCTCACACTCGCTTACAACCTGCCTCAAGACTAAAACCGCTCTCTTAATCACGCTTACTGTCTATTGTCTACTGCATGTCCTTGTTGTTATCAATGTTTGTGTGTTTCGTTCCTGTTTGACTTCCACAATCAATTGTTAGCAACTTTGGGTTTGTGAAAAGCGCTATACAAGAATAAAGTATTATTATTATTATTATTATTATTATTATTATTAAAGTATTACCACATAACAACAATGAACCTCACCCCACTGACCAACTGAAACAACCTCAAATCCACACTGCGTCTTGTACAGTGGGCCCTGTGCATTTCTTTCTTACCTAATGTGCCCATTGATCAAATACAAAACTCAAACCACATGACCTCTTTCCATTGCTTCAGAGTCAAGGAAGGAAAGAAGCCATAGAAATGTGTGCCCCGGAGAGCAGCCGAACATGAGGGTAAGTAGAATGCTTTTAAAGACAGGTGGTGCATTGTGATTGGTCAGTGTAATGAATGGATGAGTCACGTAGCATTGGAGTCTTTCTGGCAGAACTTGCACTAAAGCTTTCATTTATATGATGTACAAATGTGGACCTTCAACACTCAGGAACTCATCGTCTAACTTCAGAAAACAAGTCATGGGTTTGATTGATGGATGATCAGTGATGGAGTTAACAGTGGCAGGTAATGCCATGCATGATGATAATGGTAAAAGTTGTTTTATATTAGTTATAAAACATTATTTTGTTAATAGTGACCACTATGCACAAAGTAATCTTAGAATTTAGTATTTTATGATGTTATGATGTTGACATCAGCTCAGTCTGCTTCAATAGGCAGTTTTTAGTATTTGAATATGCTGGCTTGTCTTTGTTATGAGTATTTTTTTGATCCTGTAGTCTAATTTTCTTTAAACCTTTTGCTCCAACAGGGGAATTATTCCAATAAACTGAAGACATATACTCAATTAATATAGTCTAGAATGTGAAAATGAAGACTTATCTAAGGAGAATGCAAAGCTCATAAATGCATATTTCCTCTTTATGCTGAAAGAAAAACCCAGGCAATGGTAGTTGTTGCTTAATTTACTGAGCTTGAATTACCTTCATTTAAAAAGAAACATTGCAGGCTCACTACACAGCAATGACAAGGAAAGTATTATGCTTGAAAATGCAAGTAGGAAATACTTTTGTGTCACCTCTCACTGGAGTGACCCGACCCCTTTAGAGAGGTACTCATTCGCCCTGGGCTACAGAAGGCTCATACACTTTCAGTGTTCTTTCTTCACCATTAGAGGAAATACATTTCACATCAGGGAAAAGATGTGTATCAGGACAACTACAGATAGTGGGTCGCACTTCTTGAAGGTATTTCGAGTGTATGGGAAGGAGAAAGAAGAAGTCACTGATGAACAGTAGTGAGATGTCTCCATTCTTGGTGATGAAAGTGATTTAGAAGTGGAATGCCAATCTGTCTGTTATTTTCAGTGATGACACCGGCCTTGAACACCAGCTTCCAAGGCAGTAAAACTGTGCAGGCTATGAGAGGCTATGAGAAGTTTATTCAGTCTGATTTTGCAGAATTTAATGCAAAGCTGAATAAAACAAACAGGTCAACCATGGCTTACAGTGTGACAGTACAACATGAATGCAAACTGCCTTTTATTTGACCGATTTGCAAACACATGTTGGGACTCCCAATTTCTTGCCATAGAAGGGGTTGTACACAACAGGAAGGAACAAGGAGATGAGGAAACTGCATTGTATGCACTGCATGCACAGATTTGATGATTTTTTAAAACTGTGTTGAAATGTTTAAGTTGTAAAATTGGTAAACTGAGTTGCTAAATGTTGCACTTCAAATGATACGCAGGTGTAATGAAACCTCCTGCCATGGCCCCTGACTTCCTCCAAGGAGAGTCTGTGCATTTGCGTTTCAGCTGCCAACATTCTTTTAAGCAGCAGGGGTCATTATGCAAAGTCTGTAGACCCCACCTATAGCCCCAGAAAGATGCTGAGCTTATTGCTGCAGCCATTCTTCTAAGAGAATTCCGAATGTCTTGCACCACTTGGATGTTGTTTTGAAAATTGATATTATTGATATGAAGCTAAAACAATGCTTTTTTTGTTCATCATAGTGTAGACAAAAGCTTAATATCACTTACAAAAAACTATACTTGATACTGAATAAAGAGCTGCTTGGGAGCCGAAAGAGCCAGCTGTTATTGATAAGCTAACTGATCTGATTCACCAAAAAGAGCTAGTGTCCTTCACTATCTAGCTGTCTTTGATAACTCACTGTATTCAGTGTAGCTACAAACAAATAATGGCTTCAAAACTGCATGACAAAGGCTATGAGTAAGAGGTAAGATATCCATTGGAGCATTTTTGCAAATAAATGTTGTATTGTATGTATTGCTCCGTATGCACAGCGAAGGGCCAGTTAAGATAATTTTTACAGTGTTTTTAACTAATAGCATGGTGATGTTTATGTACTGATCATGTTGCACAATTTACATGTTTGCAAATCATAAGTTGGGTGGCTGCTGTGGTATCCCAGTTAGTTGTTATGGTGTTGCTCTGAGGTTGTTATGAGATTCAGTGTGGTTGCTATGGTATTTAGCATGGTTGCTCAGGTGTTGCAAGGTGGTTTCCATGACATTTAAAATGAATGCTAAAGGTTGCTGCTATGGTATTCCAGGTGGTTGCTAAGGTTGTGTTGTTTGGCGTTTGTTATAATATCCAATGAGGTTGCTAAAGTGTTGCAAGGTGGTTGCTATGGTCTCCCATGTGGTTGCTAAGCTGCTACTAAGGTACTAAGGTTAAGGTATTTTATATGGTTGCTGTGGTGTTAGTAGGTGGTTGCTTTGTTGTTGCTGAGCAGTTGGTATGGTGTAGGGGTTGTTTACTGAGTGGCTGTTGGGTGTTGAGGTTGGTAGGATGGGGGTATGGTGTTAGTAAGATGTTGTTAGGTGGTTGTCATGGTAATCCAGGTGGTTGTATTAGTATTGCTAAGTAGCTGCTATGGTATCCCAGGTGATTACTAGGGTGTTGCAAAGTGGTTGCTATTGTGTTAGTAGGTGGTTGCTTTGTTGTTGCTGAGCAGTTGGTATGGTGTAGGGGTTGTTTACTGAGTGGCTGTTGGTTGTTGAGGTTGGTAGGATGGGGGTATGGTGTTAGTAAGATGTTGTTAGGTGGTTGTCATGGTAATCCAGGTGGTTGTATTAGTATTGCTAAGTAGCTGCTATGGTATCCCAGGTGATTACTAGGGTGTTGCAAAGTGGTTGCTATGGTGTTAGTAGGTGGTTTTGCTTTGTTGTTGCTGAGCAGTTGGTATGGTGTGGGGGTTGTTTACTGAGTGGCTGTTGGGTGTCGAGGTTGGTAGGATGGGGGTATGGTGTTAGTAAGATGTTGTTAGGTGGTTGTCATGGTAATCCAGGTGGTTGTATTGGTATTGCTAAGTAGCTGCTATGGTATCCCAGGTGATTACTAGGGTGTTGCAAAGTGGTTGCTATTGTGTTAGTAGGTGGTTGCTTTGTTGTTGCTGAGGGTGTTGCAAAGTGGTTGCAGTGGTTGTATGGTGTAGGGGTTGTTTACTGAGAGGCTGTTAGGTGTTGAGGTTGGTAGGATGGGGATATGGTGTTAGTAAGATGTTGTTAGGTGGTTGTCATGGTAATCCAGGTGGTTGTATTAGTATTGCTAGGTAGCTGCTATGGTATCCCAGGTGATTACTAGGGTGTTGCAAAGTGGTTGCTATGGTATCCTAGGTGGGATCTACAGTTCTACAGTTCATTCTGATAATTAAAGAGAATCTGAAAACATATCTGTGCATAAAGGGGAAGGCTGAATATTAGTACATGGGCTCAAAAATAATTTGGATAACCATCATCAGTACACACAGTGCATCACTGCGTGTTGCAAACTTGCACGGGCAGCCCAATTAGAGAAGCACAAAGACATGCACTGTTCCAGGCTAGGTAATCATGACCCCTCTCTTCCACCATTCTTCCTTTTTTTTTCTTTGGCAAGACAAACACTTGACACCCTTGACATCCCAGTTGAGTTCCCTGCTTTTGTGCAACAGAGATGTGAAGCGTCTGTGAGAGGGAAGCTGAGCCCCAGAGCTGAGAACTGCATGACCTGTCGTTACGAAATGACAAATATTGTATCCTGTTCACTCGCAGGGTCACTTTGTCACACTTATTTCACTCTGTCAGGCCACTTCATTAGTCATTTGCACTGCTCAAGCAGACATATGCTCTGCCATTGCAGCCTGATAAACTGTTGAAAGATGAAAGGCACATGGTTCCTCATATAGACTAGCTCCTTAAAGTTCGTTTTAAGACATCCAAATTGCCTCACATTAGTCTGTGTTTTTGACAATTATGTGTTGATATAATTATGTTCTTATTGTTTAAAATAACTGTGTTGTAACCAAAAAATAAGCAGGGTGTTTTCTGTAAAGAGGTTTCCATCTGTGCAGTTTCCAGCACTGTAATAATGGATGTATCAATGTCATTTCAAAGACTAACTCTTCCCAGAGGGAAACAAAAGGCACCCCTCAACCAATATATAGAATTATTGTGCTTATACACACTTATGCACATACACACATTTACACAAACACTGATATCTGACAATATGAATGCCCATGGTTTTGGAATGGGGTGTCTAGTTAGCTCATATGGGTGTAATAGTGAGATGTTTGTGTAATATTGCCATAGCTTGTACATTTCTGCCAATAATGTATTTTAAAGAAATAGAATAGAAATAGAAATGAGATCAACAGCTTATAATTACAAATATATTATATTAATCCAGCAACAGATACCAGGCTTTAAACTCTCAAGACCCCTTTAGACATCACTGCTGCTGTGAACAATCCTGACTCTGCGAGAATCTTCATTTGTTATTGACAATTTCACATGAAAGCCACTCCGAATGACTGGTAATGGACAGGTTGTGCAGAACAGATGAACAATTGGTGGAACTCTTAATACCTACATAGGCCCGACCCACACACTATACAACCATTTGTATTCTGCGAGCTGACTATTCAGTTTTCAGCCAGAATTGATAAACAGAACTGTCAAATTCAGCGTTCTTTATGTGAAGTACTACCTTAACACATACACACAGCTTTCTAGTTCACACAGAATAATTTAACACTGTGCGGCCTTGAGCAATTAGTTAAGAAAAAACAAGTCTTACGTAAGCATCAGGCCCTTTCATGAGAAGAAGGAGGAACATAAGAAGGCCTAGCTGAAAAAACAAAACAAAAAACAAAACAAAAAAAAAACAGAAGGAATCTGACAGAGGATAAAAGGCAAGAGAAATATGAGAGAAGTACTGATAATTGGATGTCCCATACAAAGAATCGCCTTTGGGTTCCAGCTGGATGATTGATTGCGAAAGCTGGTGGGAGCTATGTGGAGCGTAATCGAATATGTGATTTTCTACCCCTGCCTGGGTAACCATGCACACACAGTCATCACCTTGAAAAGGCGACGCCGGGACATTAGCAACATATTATGAAGATGAAGCACAATAGCGATTCCTGTGACCCCTTCTTGAGCTCAGCAAAATCATTCTGTGTTACTACATATAATGGCAAGCACAATACCCAAGACATAACCAGAAGCTTTTAGAGAGAGTGCTTTTATAATTTGACAGTTAATGCCCATATGCTGTGCTTAAAAAGCCTACTAAATGC
Organism: Prochilodus magdalenae; assembly: GCA_024036415.1. Lineage (NCBI taxonomy): Eukaryota > Metazoa > Chordata > Actinopteri > Characiformes > Prochilodontidae > Prochilodus > Prochilodus magdalenae. Next base: position 58,074 of record JAMWET010006008.1, on the reverse strand, counting down.
TAATCGACTAGGCCTCGGCACGGCCCACAGAAGTATGGATCGTCCGGTTTCTATTCTGTGCTGGTCTAGGAAGCCAGACTTTCACCTATCAGCAAAGGTTCTGTTGCATTTGGAACTTTAATGTAGCCAAGAGCTGCCAACTTTGACAGGAATGGCCATTTGACTGTCATGCTAAATCGCTTTACAGACCACAGTATTTAGTGAAACGTATAATTTTTCAGAGCAAGGCTACAATCAAAACAAACCCCTGAGAAACAAATGCACTGGTAAACTGGTTTCAATGCTACTAAATGTTCCAAATAACACCATGCAGTAACTTTTAAATATATTAAGCTGTGAATGTCCCAACACCTGCTCCAGTGCAGTGACAATCAAATCTGAAAAATATCCAGCACAAACATATTGTCGATGCCCAATGAAAAACGAGTATCTTCGAAATGGCAAATTAACAAAAGAGGGAAAGAATGTATTCATTTTTAATGTATGTCAATAGAACCAGACTTTTTTTCCAACCAATTTTGGGCCATTTCTGTTGGTCCATTTAACTTGAAACATGGATTTTTTCACACAGTGTAAACAGCAGCTGCTGTGTTCAAATGATGCATAAAAGTAAAAACTGACAACAAACAATTACAATGGAGATGCATAACCCTTTGAAGTCATCATTGTTTTCATGATGGAGCTTTTAAAGCCAATAAAAGCCTTCTGGTTCCTATCACCAACACTGTGAACAGTTCCGACGCATTTACCATCAAATCATTCCAAATGAATTTGTTTATCCACAGATTATCAACAGATGCTGAAAAATATGGCACAATTTCAAGTTTTTTCAAGTGACAAAACGCATCAGAATCTGTGAAGTCCAACATGTGAGAGCAAGATACCTGGAAACCAAGCATGGCAAAGGCAACTGAATGGCCACAATCAAATCTTATAGCGATTTTGTGTAGACCGTCTTGGGAGAGCACCGTACTCTTTCAAAACTGCTATCTAACAGAAACTCCGCAAATGATCACTTTTGAGTTGGCAAATGTTCCCTACTGAGACAGACAAGCTGTTATTTACCAAGACATTAAAATAGATTGGCTGAGAGCTTGTTAACTATAACAAACAGAACTTTAATGGAGGCCTTTGAGGAGTCTGTGGTTTTATCACTGATGTACTCTTCTTGCCAGTTACTTTAATAAAGTCTGTCAACAGTGACTAACGTCATGTCAAATATGCCAGAATTTCCTGAAGTAGTCAACCACAATATAGGATTCAAAGAGAAGAGCCAGAAGAGTGAATCACTGTCCCTGCAGGCCTAGTCGGTTTGAGTGCATTTACATGCATTTAATCATTTGTGTCTGTTCTACGCATTTACATACAACCTTCAAACTTCATGCTGCAGTTTTTAATCTTTAATCAGATTCCAAAATTGGATTTAGAATTTAGATTTAAATTAGAATTTATATTCTGAAATGTATTTCACTGAGTATGTTACACATGCACACATACATGACATGTAATTATGGGAACTAAGGATAATACAATTAGATGCAATAAATAAAATAAAGAATTATAATAATAATAAAAAAGAATAAGAATAAAGGATCCAAAGAAATATGTGAATATCTCCACTTATGTTAGATGGAAGACATTCTATATATAAGTCTGTGTAAACATATAAGCTCACCAGATAAAATGCACTGACTGAAATGTAACTATTATCAGGTTATACCTCCACCAGAAAGAGCAACAGCTGTGATTCGACTTGGCATGGACAGGTTTCTGAATGTAGGGTTGTGAATGTCTTGCTGTAGGCATCAGTGTTCAGCCACTCTTGCATCTGGGAATTGTGTAGGAATTGTATTTGAGGCTTTTCATCTAAGAGCAGCTCATGGCAAGACCTGAAACATGTGCCTGCCATCACTTCAGCTTTTTCTGACTGGCCCATGGGTTTACAGTCTCTACTACAATCCTTTAATGATGGTTTGTCTTCCAGGTTCTGCAGTGAATCATCCTCAGTCTAAAGGAAAGTATATGCCAATGCTTAACCATAAGCTTGATGCACTTGCTTATGGAGCTTATCGTTAATTGCTAATTGGGTTCGGTTTTCGCCAGATATAACATAGATGAGCATGTTGCACTTCTGGTTTGTCTGTCGTGAGGAGCTTGTGTAGCCAGGTGGTGAACTATGTACAAATACCTAGGCTGTACCTTTAAGAGTCTCTGTCTAACCTGCTGGGCGCTGCAAGAGGAAAGGGTGGGGTTTGGAGCAGGGACAGAGAAGCAATGCTGAAGCTAGCGATTTTTGGGATTCGCCATTGTCAATAAGTATTCGTGCATCCAGAGACATCCTTGTAAAATATAAGAAGCTGTTTTCTCTAATATCACCTGATGACATGAGACTGTTGAACAAGGATGTGTAAATTGAGTGCCACCACCAATTACTGTCCTGTGTTCTGACTGATTTTGTGTACATTGTGTATTTTTTTTTTATTTTTTATAGTACCTATTTTGAGTAGAATTGCATCCAGCAGCTGAAGTTATACTCCTGTGGCATACGTGTTACTTTTGAAGCTAATTGTAAGTAGCCAGTGACTTATTGCAGCTCTTTGTTTTCATTGCTGATCTTTTAATATACATTTTCTATATAACATAAAAATACCGAAAAATTATTTTGTCATTTGGTGTGCGCCTTTTTCCCCGGGGACACTTGTTTTGAAATTCATGAAGTAGTTTTAACTGTATTTCAGAATCAGAATCTCTTTATTTCACCAAGTATGTTACACATACAAGGAATTTGTCTCGGTGAGAGCAACACGTATGACAAGTAACAAAAACAAGTAATAAAAACACAGAACACAGATTATTTACAGTATTAAACTAAAGGAAAATGACACTAAACAATAAATAGGGTTGGGGATAAATTAAAAAAGTAAAAAGTACTAAAGATAATAAAAAGCTGAAGAAGCTGAGAGATGTGAAACAGATTTAGTTGAAAAATATTATATATAGAAAGTTACAGATGACCTGAATATTTACAGAAAGAGAACATCTGTACAGGTGTGCAAATAGTCATAGTGCAAATAGGCAGAGTGCAGCTAGCTGTTCAGTCCGGTTTGGTACAGTTCAGTATGTTTTGAGGTTTACAGTGGGAGGTGTCCACTGTGGTTGAGGAGCGCTACAGCTCTGGGGAAAAAGCTGTTAGCATGACGTGTTGTGCTGGTTTTGATGGACTGCAGTCTTCTACCAGAGGGGAGTGTCTGGAAGAGGAGGTGTCCAGGATGTGAGGGGTCAGATGTAATTTTGCCAGCACGCTTCCTCACCCTGCTGGTGTAGATCTGCTGAAGTGATGGCAGGTTACATCCAATGATCCTCTCTGCTGTCCTGATGATGCGCTGGAGTTTGGTTCTTTCTTGTGAGGTGGAGGAACCAAACCAGATAGTTATGGAGGCTGTGAGAATGGACTTGATGATCGCTGTGTAGAACTGGATCATCAGGGTCTGTGGCAGGTTGAATTTTTTTGAGCTGTCTCAAGAAGACTCGTTATACTGTACAACATTATATTGGTATAATGATAAAGTTGAGTTGAATTGAATTGAATTTTAGTCGCACTGTTGCACTGCCATTAAATTCTGTTTTAGTCCAAAGAGTCATGAACACTGATTCCTACTTGTGGTACGAAACATCACTGCATCTCTGCATGTGCTATAAAACAGTTCATTCTTACCATACAGTTTGACTAGTTAAGAAGTAGGAATGCATTGATATTGATATTGATTGACAGCGCTGATCATGAACTCTATCCCTTACTTAAACAAAGAAACCTATGGGTCAGCTCCATCGTTGCAATTACCACCTCCTGGTTAAATCAGACTCTATCTAATAGACGTTTTACGCTCCTTTTCCTGTTAGTTCTGTCTTGCTTTCCCCAATCTGGGATCGACCTGAGGAGGATGGGTCCCCCCATCAAGCCTGGTTCCTCTCGAGGTTTCCTCACCACTGTTGCCTCTGGCTTGCTCACGGGGGACTTGGACCCGGATTTTCTTTCCTACATCTGTGCATAGACTCCGTGGTTTTCTTTTCCTGTATATAGACTGCTTTTCTGTGAAGCTGCTTTGAGACAACGTTAGCTGTAAAGCGCGCTATACAAATAAATATTAATTGAGTAATTGATTGATTGATACTGGTATCAGGTATTGCATTGATACCAAGCTCATTTTCAGTGCTGTGAAAAAGAATTTCTTCCATGTTTGTTCATATTTACATGTCATATTTACATATATTCACTTTTACACAGTTAGAATGTTCTCCCTGTGTCTGCATAGGCTCCCTTATACAGCCCAAAGCCATGTAGTCAGCTGAATTGGAAATGCTAAATTACCCCCAGGAGTAAATGAATGGCAGTGTGTCAGCCCTGAGATGGACTGGCGGCCTGTTCAGGGTGCTTTCTGTTTCACACCCAATGAACGCTGGTATAGGCTCCAGAACTACCTGCGACCCAGAAGAAGAAGCAGCTTAGAAGAAGGTTAAATGAATAAATGAAGGATTTTGATGCTGTTACTCATGTTACCATGTTTCTCTCATGTTTCCTGCATTTTCTTGACAAAAGCAGGAGAAAAAGACTTCAGGGAAGTCAGTTTAAATCATTCCTGTAAGAGTGTAATTACCTAATGTTTAAAAATGAGATGGACTGTTTGGGTTTGTGTGTTTGTGCACATCGCTGCCTCTCTCTAAGCCGCTCAGCCACAGCACAAATACTACCAAATATCTGAACTGCCTCACTCCGGTCAACATGAACACTGGCTTTCTGATTTAACGAGCTGAAACAATTCCCAAGTGATTACTGTGCAACCAGTTCAAACACTGAAACACAGAAACTAACGTGGGGAGAATAAATGCACGCATGTGCATGCAGCAGTGAGCAGAGCTAATGATAATTACGTGTGTTTGTTTGACGATTGGTCAGTTTGGCATAAGAAGGGAAGGGCGATGTGCTAATATATTTTTGGTTAGGTAAATTTTGTCCTGCTGGTGATTAACAGGGTATTCGACTTTCTTTTGAGCCACTCTGAGGTGGACTTGCTTGTGTGCTTTGGATCATTGTCCTGCTGCATAATACAACTGTGCTTGAGCTATGAGTCATGAACTGACGGCCAGACATTTTCTGAGACAGAGCAGAATTTATGGTTCCAATAATGACAAGTCATCCAGGTCCTGCAGAAGCAAAGCAGCCCCACACAATCCCATTACCATGCTTCACTCTTGGTTTGATGTTCTTTATGGTGTAATCTGGTGCGAGCTTTATGATACATAGGCCACATAATATCATGCCAGAAGGCTTGGGGGTCGTCTAGATATGCTTTCTGTCAAATGTGAGACGATCCTTTGTGTTCTTTTTAGTCAGCAGTGCTTTGTGCCTTACAACTCTCCCATGGATACCATTTTTACTCAGTGTCTCCCTTATTGTGTACATTGACCTTAACTGAGGCAAGTGAAGCCTGTAGTTCTTTAGATGTTCATCTGAGTTCTTTTGTGACCTCCTGCCCTTGTGTGGCAGTGAAGAAGAGTCTGCTTACACAGACAGTTGCGGAAACTGTGGCAGTCAGACACAAAGGTCATTTACAGCATTCTGCCTTAGTAGATTCCAGAATACACTCCCTCTTTTTAAACTCAGATGATCATAACCACTCCCCCAATACGGGTGGAGGCACAGAGGCAAAATGTCGACATTTGCCACTGATATAAGCAACAGTACTCTGTTTGATAAAATGTAATAGTGCTCTATAAATATCAATCTGCTGTCTTTGTAAAGCACTCTAGAGAGAACAGACATGGACAGGGCTGTCTGTAAGAGCTGTGTTTCATGCAGTACGGACCAAGTGTTTTTGTACAGTGCAAGTCAGAAAATTTCTAAAATGTTTAGCTTTAGTGGACATTTAACTACAGCTCAATCAACCAGCCAAAAACACTTTAATGACTCAAAGCGTGAGGGCCTCGGATATGTTAGCCTCAGATGTGATTCACTGTACTACAGAGAAAGCTGTTGAGACAGCCGAGGATCAAAACTGAAAAGTATACTTTACTTACAGCCATTTTTATATAGAATAAAATCTTCCCATCAGCACTGCAGTGCTCCTTGATTCAAGACTTTTTACACTAACAACTACGTTATTCAAAGTAGTTCATTATGGTATCAGACTCCGTATTTGTGAATAGTAATATAGCACTCATGCTCAGGCATCCCTATTGAAAAGTGATAGGTTGATCAGGGGGACACCACAAATTTCTGTGGATATAAAGTACGGTGTGTTGAATGGGTTTTTACATGCGCTTGAGTGAGGGCCTGGATCTCATAAGGACTGCTCGACACTTCGTGGTATGTTCCAACTCTGTGTATTCAGTGTATTTATAAAAAAAGAAAGGAAACTGTCCAAAAAGAAATAAAATGAGAAGTTTCTCCTGACATTTAGACAGTGCAGAATAATTTACATTTACATTTCTGGCATTTAGCTGACGCTCTTATCCAGAGCGACTTACAAGGTTAACCACATTACAGGTAGGCCAGTGTAGTGTTAGGAGTCTTGCCCAAGGACTCTTATTGGTATAGCACAGCATAGTGACCCATACTGGGATTCGAACCCCAGTCTCCCACGTGGGGTGGTGGCTAATTTAAGACCATAAGACTAATTAGACACCATAGCATCTTCCATGTAGTTCAAATAAAAGTCTCCTCTCTGCCTGCCATTTCTTCCACATTTTAACCTTATAGCAACCCCTCACTCCCCCCAAGGAAGCCTGGGCTAAACTAAGAGGAAACAGGTGAACAGAGATGGGAGAAACAATCAAAACACAACTTCACAAACATAATGTTCCACAGCATCAGTAATGGGATGTCATTTGGCCGTTCATTGATATTACCTATTGGTATATTCTCATGGTTTCCCTCGCCCACAGGTGCCTCAGTTTACCTCTTCCTTTTCATTAACAGAGAGCCCTTAGGGAACCAGCCTTGTGTCCGGAAGGTCGCTGGTTTGATTCCCTGATTCAAAAGGAACGGCTTAGGTGCCCTTGAACAAAGCATCTAACCTCCAACTGCTTCCCCAAGCACAATCGGAAAAAGGGTCCAACATTCTAACATGTGTTTTGTTCTTAACATCCCCACAGTTTCTTAAAGTGTCTTTAGGAGAAACAGTTTATGAGGGAAACCTTCTGAACTCAGCACGTTAGCCTCTAATGTTTGGAGAATGATTCTGACAGATTGTGGCATTTTTTTAATTGTTCACATACCCATAAAATAAACAACAACAACAACAACAAAAGGAAATCTATAAAATGAAATTGTTAGGATGAAAGTAGAGGAATTCAGAACCATTTTAGGTGTCATACTCCATTCTACAGAAACTTGCCAAGTCAGGATTGTTCATTTTGCCTTTCAGTGCCTCTAAAAGCTACCTCACATAAAGTTATTGAATGAGATGGTGATAAATTGCACTGTCTGATGTTTTATTGTTTTATTTTCTTATTTAGACATTGTTTTATTATAGTTCTGGCAAAGAGCATCATGAAGAATATCAGAATAGTGCCCCAGGAAAACCTCTATTACCACTACTTTCCAGTTGGTAGCATTAGATGTAAAAACTCACTGATAGCAATCGAAATGATGGACATAATGAAGACATTGTGACCAGTTGTGCTTTTTTAAATACAAAACTTCCCTTTACAAAAGGGAAAGCAGCAAAAAGGCCAATCCAAGCTGCAATGTGTCAGTCCTTACTCATTCATATTTATACTCCCTAAATTTGCATATGACATCGGAGCAACAGGAGCAGATTGGGTGGACTATGTGGAATAAATGTTCCAGGCTTCGAATGGAAAGTTGGGACTTTTCATACCTTTTCTAACAGGCTGAATTTGACCTCCTACTCTCCTGGTTTTTAATTCAATGTTCCATCCCACCTTAAATGCTACAACTTGTACAGAGCCAAAATGTACTCGCTTCAGCTTCCACATATTTATATTCTGGTCAACTTTAATTAAAGTTAGTTTGCTGTGCATATTTCCTTCCAGACAGTTTCTCAGACTTGGAACAATATCCAGCAGCCTCTGTGCATCATTGGGCACTAAAGAAACTGAAAAAAAAAAAAACCCAACTTATTCCATTATTAACCAGTATTATCATTAAACTGCGCAACAGCCACCTGTAAGTAGCAGCCATGCTGTGTGAGTCATATTAAGTAACAGCTTTAATGTACTTTGTGTTTAATTTTGTTCTCCTGTCTGTGAATATGTTGACATGTTGCTTCTGGGTGATCACTGTGACGTCTCATCTGCATATTTTTCACCTTGAGCAAAGTCATATTTCTTCTACATATCAGAGTATAATATTCATTGCCAAATCCTACTGTATACTCATGTTTACACACTGTTCTCATATTATCTCTACCTCAGATGTAATTTTTATTGTGTACATACTGTCTACTTGCACTATTCTTACAGTTCAAACTTTCATTTGTAAATACTGCTCTTATACATTCATATATATGCATATAGATATGCTTATATGTTTTGTATATATTTATTACTACGGCTCTTTATGTAAACAATACTGTACTTGCACTTTTGGTTAGATGTTAGATTGGTTAACAGCATTTCATTGGCTCTGTACCTGTACTCTGCACAATGACAATAAAGCTGAATCTCATCTAATCTAATCTAATCTAATCTAATCTAATCTAATCTAATAATTCAAAATGCAGAATAAGTGCCTAGATGCCATAATTATACACTTCTACTATACACTACTACTATACTATACTACTATACACTTCTACTATACACTAATTATACACACTACTAATAATCAGTCGGATCTGTACACAGGTGAGGATGAACAACAGTTCCGCAGTTAGGTTTGAATGCAGTACCATGTTAATTAGTACTGTAGTGAAGTGTTCTGCGTAGTGCACATTGTAAATTCAGTAGAAAGAGTGGGTTTCATATTGCCCATGGCCTTTGTTGCTTTTAGCTCTCCTCATATGAAAATAAAGTCTTGGAACTGATTAATAACTAAAATAAATCTCTGCACTGTGACATTTCTGCCTGCTAACAAATTAAGCCAAATGTATATTGGATAAGTATTGTCCATATTTATAAACTAGATGAGTTAGCTGAAGTCGCTAATTACATTTTCACCTCAGCATGTTTAATTATCATGCTCACTAGACAAGTTATTAATCTAGAAGTTATTAAAGAAATACCCTTGGTCTAGCCTTCACCTAGGCTCAGTGGAACAACCCGTTTAAATCAAGGAATAAGGGAGAAACAAGCAAAAACACAGTGTAGGGAGAAATATCTATTGCATAAGCCTAAAACTGACTTGCATGAGCTTCAGAAGCCCAGAACTAGTCCAAAACTTTGATTTAGCAACAGATTTAAAATATTTGACATTTCACTGAGACTAAATGCAAATGTTTCTCGTGAGAGTGGCTGAGTTGGTTTTGCTTGTCAAATATGAAATACTGTGTGGGATCTACTTGGTCAGGGCTCGCTGCTCTCGCACTTCACTTTCATGACAATAATTTGAAAGATGACACTCGGGTGCCTCTGCACTGTTGTTGATTTCTTCCATTATAAATCAGCACACTTGAAGATTTAATGCCTCCACAGAAATGTCCTGCAGAACCATTACTTATGTTGATTGGCCTAAGCCCCAGGTTTATTTCAGCACAAATTAAACATTGATATGAGACTAAAATCAATAGCAAAATCATGGAGTCTTGCAGCTCTTGATTGCGGTCAATGAACTTCGTTTACGGAGTCTTCCAGTGACGGAAAGTTCTGTTCTCCAAAATGTCTTTGAAGGCAGAAGTACAAAGTGGATCAGACAAACCACTGAGCAGAACACTGACCTGAGAGGGCCTGCCAGTGGGCCACATGTGGTGCAGCAGTACAGATGTTGGTGACCTCCAAAATGCCTTACGGTTGGAAGGGGATTAGGGATGGTTCTAACACTTTGTTTTAGTCTTTATAACACACTGGAATACATTTAAGAATTTTATACACAACTACCATATTTGCAGAATAAAAAGTGCACTGTGGTTACAAGCCACACCACTAAAATCTCCATAGAACATTTCTTTCTCGTTTTTTGTTTTTGTAATTGAGTGAAAACTCTATTATTGAATCAATTGCTCTATAGTAGGGGCTCATACTTATGTACAGCGACTAACCAGTGGTCTTCTCCAAGTGAAGAATAACATACTCATTTTCAAGTGTATCTTAATAATAGTAATAATACATTATTCTTGTATAGCGCTTTTCACAAACCCAAAGTCGCTTACAATACAGGAACAAAACACACAAACAGGGACATACAGTAGACAATAGACAATAAGAGTGTGATTATTTAAGAGACCGGTGTTAGTCTTGGTGAAGGTTGTAAGCGAGTGTGAAAAGATGTGTTTTAGGATTAGATTTAAATACAGAGAGTGCGTTGGATTGCTTGACCAGGGGTGGGAGAGTCCAGAGTCGAGGAGCAAGTCTGGAAAATGCTTGGTCACCAAAGTCATGTAGGCTGGATGGAGGAA
>JAMWET010006008.1:0-45000 GCA_024036415.1 Prochilodus magdalenae | reverse complement strand
ACATTGCCCATGTTTGCCTGTGTTTTCTCTGATTTTGTTTCTTGTCACTTCCATGTGCCTTTGGTTGTCCTGTCCCATGTGCTTGTTTGTTTTGGTTTTTGGCTCCTCCTGTCTCCGCCCCTTCCCAGGTGTTCCTTGTTAGTCCTTGTTTTATACTCCCTGTGGTTCCCTTTGTTCTTGCTTGGTGTTTTGTCCATACAGCTGTAAGGCTGTAACCCTGTTCCAAGTTGTTGGTTATATTGCTAGAGTTTTCTTTGGTTTTGTTTTGTTTTATTTGTTCTGTTTATTAAATCCTGCCTTTCATCTTGACCCCACATGACAATCAACCCACCACTTTTTCAAGCAAGTCCAATTTGACAGGAAACCTGCAAACTCGCCAACTCTGACCCTGTTTACTGCTACGCCTTTAGAAACTTGTTACAGAAGCCAGAGAAGGTCATGGCATCTAGTCATTTCTACTAATCTGTGCACATCCACCCCTAATATATTTAACAACATTTTTATCAAAGTGAGAAGATTTCTTAGGGGCCAAATTTCAAAAACAGGTGAAAATCAGTTTTACTCGGCTGGAACAATGCCCAAAATAAATATCTAAAATCAATACACTCATAGAGCATTTCTTTACACTGGGATGAAATAGCAGAATTGCATTGAACTCTTCCTGTGTTAGCTTTATTGTTCCTGTTAAATGTGTGTTAAGTTATTGCTATTGAAGTGCAATAAGCAATTTAATCTTCGTTCTCAATGGAACCCTTTTGATAATTCCACTCATTTCTTAATTCTGACACACAGTGTCTACCATGTCATAAATTATTCCTCAAAGGCAGATTTAACTGTCAGTCTAAATTGGAATAATAGTTAAAAATTAATAGTCAGAAATTTACACTGGCTACGCTTGCCAAAGTGTGTTAGATACCTCTAGCTCGGCAAGTGCAGCAACTTGACATGGCAATGATTTCCCAAGTGGACAGAAAACATCTGGAGGGATGTTGAACCATGCCATCTGGATATCCACTCACAGCCCCCATTCTTGTAGGTGCAGGATGGACCGCTCTGTCAGCTCCCAAAAAATGCTCGATTGCACTCATGTTGGGCGGTCATGCTGGATACACCATTGATCGGAAACCAATTCAGGACAACTTGGGCCTGATGGCATGGTGCATTATCCTGACAGAGTATCCCACCATTGTAGGTGTACATAAGATCCATGAAGGGCTGCAAATGTCCAGCAAGAAGTGAAACGCAGCAGACACCACTCAAAGACATGTTTGGGTGGATCAGTGGACCCAACCCATGCCAACACACCCACGCTAATATGACAGCACTACCAGCTTTCACAAGGTCTTGTGGACAGCTGGGGTTCATGACTATGTGATCTGCACCGTACACAAACCCAACCATCATCCTGAAACAATTGGTACCATGACTAATTGGACCGCACCTCCATGGTCCAGTTAGCAACCTCACAAGCCTAGGCCAACTTGATGCATGGAATATCCCTTCCATCCAGCACCCAGTAACATGCCTTGTTTGATATTTCACATCACCTTGCCATGAGCACGCTGGCCAGTGTTCTGCCTCCCTCATAAGATCACAACTTACACAGATGTGGGTTTTCCCAAGCTGTCACCTCATAATTGATCAACACACTGCTAAATTACAAACATGTGTAGCATTCATGCTGTATCACTTTTTATTCAAATGCTTTTTCTTGCTAACATCGCTCTACTTATGCTTCTAACAGCATATCCATCAGCCTAAGCTGATTTTGTTTTGCTTATGTTGGGTATCCAGCTGGGTCTGCTATGTTGGGTCTGGTGGGTGCAGCAAATCTACTTGTCAGATGCGTTTAGCCACAGTAAAACGTAAAACAAAATTTGCAGCCCAGATTTGAGAATAAATTATAAACATCTGATGGGTCATATAAGTTGCCAGATGTGAGCAGCTGTTAACTTGCCAAAGACTGTGCCTGAGTTTACTAATGACACAGCCCTGAAAACAGCAGTAGATAATATGTAGGAGGATAGTTCTGAAAGCAATATTTCTGATGTTTGCTGAAGGAATATATTTACATCTAGACTCATCTGTCAATGAGAACTTATAATAAATTAAGATAACACACATAATTCAACATACCACAGAATCTTAAGGTGTTTGTCCTCCATGAGTTTTTGAGTTTTGTCTCTGGAACAGCATTCTTTCAAAAGATATTCCCTCAGTTGGTGTTTTGATGGTGATTGAGACGTGTCGGTCCAAACATTGCTATCAATGTTCAATTGACTACTTGGATAAGACAGTGCCGTGTAAAATCCTCTATAAGCAGAGTGTGCATAACAACATCCGTCAGTGTATAAGCAGGTACTACATGCGTGACTAATTTATGTTTTTTGCTTAAAAATAAGCCCCCCATTACATTTCTAAAAATTATTTGATTTTGTCAACTTTTTATTTTTACTGCTTTGCTACAGGACAGATATAAGGAATCTATTGCTCACACAGGCATTTAGGTGCTTAGTGCAGCTTACAGGTCCTGTACACGCTGTATTGCTGTGTGCTGTGTGTAGCCACATTGGCAGAGCTGACGTTTTATGCTTTCAGCTCATGGACAATACAAGTAAAAGCTTTTATTAAAAAAAAAACCTACACACGTATGGAGGCTCTTTATTTCCCACCGCATGTAGCTCTCTACATGACATTTTAGCGTAATTTGCTAATCAGTGATGTATATCACAACATTCAGACATTATCATGTTTGTTTAGTTCTTGTTTATATAGGTGTGTTTACTGCTATTATAGGACACACAGCTTCTGCCCAAACCGTAGGCTTTAATAAAGCCTGTCTGGGCTCCAGTTATGCATCACACATGGTAGTAATAGCTTGTTTTGTTGCCATAGACTCACGCGGCTCTCCATGAACAATGAAAGATGGCTTTACAATAAGAGAACTTGAGAAAAAATAACTGCTGCAGAAAATTCAGTAATTTTCATTCAGAATTTTATATATATATATATATATATATATATATATATATATATATATATATATATATATATATATATATATATATAGATATATATAAAATATATAATATTTTATATTATATTAAAATAATTAAAAACAATCTGTAGTTCTTATGGTCCGTTTTCTGTTTTTACATATACTCACTGTATTAACAGGAAAACAAACCATGTTATGTTGACAAGAAGCACAGCACTTTTTTTTTTTTAGGTAAAACTCTCTACTAGTTTGATGTGTCACACACCCACCATTACCCATTTGAAAAACTGAAGTTAAAGTCGTGCATTCATCTTTGTAATGAGGACTTTGCTCATCGTACATGTACCACAGTATCCCTCACTGAGCAGTGGTGGCACAGTTTGAATAGATCCTGCATTGACCATCCAAATTATCTGAGGAACAGTTGCTCTACTGTTTCACTCTACAAGCCACACTAATGCACCAGAGTGAATAAACGTGCACTTTTCAACCCTGTGTATTGATGTCTTTCCCTTAGATCCAAATGCAGATGTCACGGTTTCTGTTACAACACTAGCCAGTTGAGCTGTCACTGTGATTGAAGCTCCTGCCATCCATGCCCCAGTAATGAACTCTCTTTCAAAGTCATTTAGATTGTTCCCTCTTGATTCAAAATTGAGGTCAACTGGGCCTGCTCAGCATTGTTATACATGCCACAGAGCATGGGAGGATGTTAATAGCTTAATTGTATCACACGGTAGAAATGTGTGAAGATGTATGAAGGCTTATGCACTTGTGTTACTCAATTTATTTAATGTGATGACAACACTTCACTTTAGCACACAGTAAATTCTGGTGAGGCTGAAGGTGTTACAAATTTCCAGAGGTGGGGAGATGCACCTAAAAAAATTGGGTTCAAGTGCCAAGTCAGTACTAAATAAGTACTAAATAAGTCAGTACACATTAATTGCCAAATTTGTGCCATTTCCAAAACAATGATGCCAGTAAAATATTACATAACAACGATTTTGTAAGTTCTTTATGAAGTTCTTTTATGCCTACATTACAGGACAGTTTCATCTGTGGCTAGATGCTCCTACAGATTTGTGCTTCTCTTTGGGTCTCTGGGTTTCAGGTCATGAGGCTAAAGTCAAAGCCATTTGTTTTCTATCCAAAGCAAAGTTGCTAGTCTATATCGTTTAATGGTATTGGGAAATTATGACAACAAGCTAGCTTTAGCTTCTTTTAAACCCATTCTAACAGGAGCTTAAGGTGTAACATGTAGTTTATCTGATCGTTCTTGTGCCTGGATGCATGGGATCATACTTTAGCTCACAGTCATGGTTCCAAAATGCTAGTGGCTCACCAGGAACTCTCCAGATTCCCCACTCTGGCATTGCTTATATCACAAAGGTTGGTGTCTCTACAAAACCATTACTCTAGGTCCTTCAGAAGTCCTAGATACCCTACTTGTAAAATTCTGAAAATGTGTGTGATTGTGAAAATGAGCAGTAGTCAAATTATTCGGCAGGTAGCCATAAGGGCTATATATTGGCAAGAACTTGGTGATATGATATGTATCACAATACAGAGGTTATAGTTTAGTATAATGCATATACAAGAGGTTATAAATTCATTAGTATATTTATGGAAACGATAGTTACAATAATGCAAGGGTGTACTAAATTCATTATTAATGTTACAAAGCTTTATTTTATTGGAAAGGAGTCTAAGTATAAAGATTACAAGACAAATGTGTGGTTTAAACGCAACAACTAAACCCACTGCTCCAACCAATGGTGTACCTGGATAAGAGCGTCAGCTAAATGCCGTACATGGAATAATGCTAACGTTAGCAAAGCCCCTTTACGCTACAAGTTTACATTGGAGTGGAGGAGTCTAATGGCTAAAGATTACAAGACTGCTGTCTAGCAGTCAGTGGTTTAAACGCAACGCAAGGACTGAGTTGGGCTGAGTTCAGACTGTACTGGACTGGCCTGTCTTTGGATGAGAGATGTGAGTGAACTGCGATCGCCTTGAAATAACCTACACCCAGGGGCGTAGCAGCAAATTCTGGGCCCTGTACACTCTCAATGTCAGTGGGCCCCTATCCATGCCCCTACACGAGGAACGTGAGCAAAAAAAATGGGCCCCTCTCCCTACTTGGGCCCTGGGTAGTCAGGTCCACTTTCCCCCCCCACTACCACGCCCATGCCTACACCAACATCTCCGGCCTTCAGTCTCCTGACTACCCTTCTGTGCAAGCAAGAAAAGAAACTACACTATTAATTAAAACTCACTAGAGGTTTTGAGAACTGACATAATATCATAAAACAAAATTATGCTATACCCACGTGTATCAATATTTTCAAAACTTTGCTGAAAAAGTAACTGTTAAAATCTTACAAGGTAAGACATCGGCTAATGTGCTTCAGGGAAAACAGACGTATTTAATCTGAAATGGTAAAAAATGTTTATGTGCATTGGCGGTGGCTAAGTGGTAACACCTTACTATGATAGTTTAGCATTATTGTAGAAGTTGGTCATGTCATAACTTTGAACATTTATGACTCAAACTGATGTGCTAGCTCTAACAGTTACATTTTGCAACTGCTTCATGGGAAGAGTGAAGACTTCCAGAGCAAGCAAACAAACAAACAGAAGGCATATAAAGAGTCTTTATATAGAGTGGATGGCTCTGGGTGCGGCTGGTAAAACGGCTGGATATCTGTTTGCATACTAAGCTCTAATTAAACCCTCGAGTGATTTGTGACTCACATGGGCAGAAATGTGCAACATCATTAGCTGACCTGACGCTGGTGTCAAATATTAACTCTGATTCGGCTTTATTCATCGAGGCAGTCATCGTCGGAAGCATCCTCATGAATATTTGAGATGTGTGTTCTGTGCTGTGCTCTAATTGAGAAGAGCGTTCCATCCCTATCACTGCGTAAATTATTACGTCATTTTTTTTAAACATGCAGCCATTGATTAGATGTTATTGTGAACTGTCTCCAGTTCACCAGTCCCTCAGGAATCCACAGCCTAATGCTTAAATGAAGCACGAGGCTTAAAAGCAGGCTTTTCTATCATCTTGCATCAAGCGAATCTTTATTCTGCATCAAGTCTAAACAAGCTCTCGCAAAGAAATTCATCATCAAAAAGACTGCGCTAAATAAAACATCTGGCACATATGCGGTCGGCATTCCATGACGTTTTGGCCAGTTATGTACCCCATTCATAAATATTCCAGGGCTGACATTACTGTTATGTATCAGCAACAGACTGACAGCTTTGATTCTTTTCCAAATTCAAACAGGGCCTCTCACATGTTGTCTGACACATTTTCCATGCCAGCTTTGTGCTAGATAAGACCTCAACAAGATCATCAAATATTTACCACCAAAATCCTTGTTACTCAATCACAAATATGCTGCAGACACGTGTTCAGTGGCTGCAACAATGCAGATGCGAGCAAACAGAGGCTTCTCAAATGCATCACAGTGTTCTACTGGGAAGAGCGAAATAGTCAGATATTCTGCTTGATGCCAGAGGACTCTGTGAAGGTCTGCTAGAGTAAACAGTCAGAATGAGGAAACTGATAATGGCAACTGGTGAGGTACTCCACTGTTCAGCGGTCAGGGGTATCTAGTCCCTGTATTCCATGCATTTATTTTTTACAGAACGCATTTGAGAGCACTTGCATTGTTTATTTGCTCAGTTATGACAGTAGAAATTCTACTGTCACCTATATGGTGGCAGTCAAGACCCACTACACTGCATATGCACTGCATGTTATAATACAGCAATAATATATTTTTTTAATTTCTCAGAAAAAAACAGTTTCATCAAAATGACTATGACAGCACAACATGTGCTGCAAATACAGAAAACATGCAACTGCAAAAATGCAGAGAAATACAGTGGCTGAAAACACTAAATTACAAAAATAAAAAATAATTTACAAATAAAAAAATACATTTAAGAAAATACATTTTAAGACGTTTTTTACCTGTACCAAAACAATTTTACACACTGCAGATTCTTACAGAAATTTTGATTTTCCATTACCTTTTTTCTTTTAAAACTCTAAAGACCTTCCTCAGGAAAAATAAAAGCGTACCAGCTGGCTTAAATGTTTGCCACAAAATATGCTTTAGTGTTGTCACCATTGCAAACTCCACTCCTTCTACCACTGTAAACAGTTTCTCAACATACTTCCTGTGTGTTAGGCCTACCCTTCCACCAGAAATCGCAGTTTGTTAAAGTGTTAGCGGTATTGGTAAAATTGATTCACATCTTTAATTTAATTTTACTAATAATTTTTATTCTGAAATAAATATATATTTTTCTTTTTGAAACTGTTTTTATTTTTTCAATTTTGTTTTCTGGAATGTAATATTTGTTTCCTATGTAAAATTGTTTTTATTTTTCCAATTTTATTTTCTTGAATGTATGTTTTTTTTTCTCTTGTGTAAAATTTGTTTTTATTTTTCTAATTTTGCTTTCTGAAATGTTCATTTGTTTTGCACTTCTCTGCCACCGTAGAAAAGGAATTTACAAAATAATAGCAGACATGCAAATGACATGCATAGTCCTATGCAGCACCAACATTCATGGGATTTCAGGAATTTGCACATCCTACTCATTTCTACTTTGGTGTTCTCCCACAGTCTACAGATATGTAATCAGGCAAGCAGGAGATACTAAATTGATCCTAGGTGTAAATGTGTATGTCTGTATTTCTGTGATGGACTGGCAGCCTTTATCGGGTGTTTTCTGCCTCCCACCCAATAAGCGCTTGCTAAGCTCCAGTCAAACCGCTCTGAATGGCTTTGATTACGTCTTAAGACTTCAAATGTGCAGAAATTTAGAAGAACTGATGGAAGTTCAGCCACTATTCAATTGCCATTTTTACTGTTCAGCTATTTTCAAATGTCTTCCCCTATAATGTAATTGCTTTTGCAAATTTGAAGAGTGTAAGTCAGTAAAAATGGCATTTAGGTACAGAAGCTTTATCTTTTCCAAGGTCACACAGACTCTAAGTAACAGTAACAAAACTCTGTGTGATTATGTCTGATGGAACGTGCACTAAAGCTCGCAGCAAAGAAGACACTGCTTTACCTGAAGTAGGAAATATCACAGGCTCCTTTAGCAGACTGCAGAGGGATTCGGCACTGCGGGTCAGTTCTGTAATGCCAATGAGCATTCATCTTAAACTAAGACTGCAGTTTCCAGAATTTCCAAGTAATATAAATGGATGAAATTTATTCCAAGAATTGATTTTCTTAATTCTTAACCGCAAAAATCAAGACTCAGTTCCCTTTCACCATGCACACTTTCTCAGAAGCATGATGATAATTCTGGAAAGGAATGAGAAGGGGTTAAGCACAACATGAGCCAGGCGAGAAATTCCGGTAAGACTGACGTGGCAATGTAGCTATTATGGAACTATTGGGAGAACATGTGAAAACAGAAGATGCGCATTACCAGGAAAACACTGTTTCTATTATTGATGTTTCTGTGATGCTTTTTTACTCACTGTGTTAAGTTTTTATTTTTTGCAACTACAGTTTTATAATGTGATGATTTTAAGTGATCAGTAAACTCTATTTGACTTGTATTAAAATGAAATGCAGGTACTTGATATTTGTTGTTCTACTGTATCAACTTAAAAATTTGGTCATTTCAAACTTTGACGACTGTTGCAAGTTGGGTAACTCTGTTACTCAGGTTGATTTAATCTATAATCTTTGTGCGGGACCCCACGTTTTTTTAAATTTGCATTTAATTATTTCACTTCCTTATTAACCTAATTAATTACATTGATTCATTTCAGCTCCACCCATCTACACATACACACCAATAATTACCTTTATATGCACGTCATTTATTTCTGTGACTACTGGTTGGCCAGTGATATTTATAACATTATGATGCTAGTCATTATGAAGTCAGTGGGGTTTTCAGACTTTGTTAACATATGGCTTATGCAGTGTACAGACCTACCTTAACTTGTGGATGCAGCAATAGAGGTTTTATATTGACAGTAATGATTGCTAAAGTACAAATTATGAAATTTATGACAATTTCAGTAGACCTTACGGTAAAAGCAAAATACAGTATACAAGAATATGGAACCTTCAGGGTTATAAAGAGCTGAACCTGCCAACCGGTGAGTCTACAGAGTTGTTGATGAACATTGATCCTTACAAGCAGCTTATATTTCCGCCATGTTTAATTCTTTTGCATCATGCAAAATTTAGACTTTGTTTAAGTTTGCAGTGTCTGATCAACACATTACAAATATGGGTGTGTATTTTTTGCATCACACCTGCAGCATTATACAATCATGTGAATAAACAGCTTTTTTTGTTTTAATGCCATCACTGTGCCATAGAACTATGCCTTTTTCACCATATCTCTTTGCCCTGTTGCATTAATTTGTTCATTAATTAAAACAAAAAGGCCTCAAAGCCCAAAATCCCAAGCTACAGAGCCCTCTAGGCCTTTCTAATCAATCTGCAACGTTTTAATGAGACCTCCTCCTCCAACGCAATTGAGACATCCTCTCGGATATATTGGAATGGATTTTTCTTGTGCCTCTTGTTGGCCTTATGCACAGCATAAAAGAAGAAATTAATTAAGCTAAATACCAATGTTGCTTAATGCAAGAATCAATACAGGATTTGTCATGGATACAGCAACAGTCCTCATTGAGCCAATGCTCCTTAGAACAGGGGGGCCACAACTTCTTGACTAGAACTTAAAGCAAATGACAAGTGGTCCAGTGTGCCCTCCTGTAAAACACAAACCACAGACTGCTAGTGATTAAGGAAACATACAAATTCGATATAATGAATATATAACAAATTTCAACTTAACAAAACTTAATCAAAAGACTTGCCACTTGACTTTGACTTGAGCTCCACTGACTGAGTTTCATTCGAACTTGAGACTTATGATTCAAGAAGGGCTTGACACACATTGAGGAAACGTGCAGGTGCAGGCAGGGCTCTCTGCAGTTGATTACTATCAATGTGAATGGATTAGTTTGCTTGTGTAAGCATCATAGAACTGCCTCAAATGTAAATTTGATATACAGCAACATCTACAACAACAGAGTGGACTTATTTCAGACAAGGCAAGTAAAGTTAGACACATGCAAAGAGCATCAAAAGTATGAATTAGCTTGTCTTAAATTCAGTCTTACTTGAATCACTTACTAGATTAACTATTTTCCTTATGGCTGTTAAACACAAGACACAGAGCTCTCCTAATTTGAACAATTTAAATGACTTCTGCAATAAAAATAAGCGCAGTATGCACCACAAAGTTTCCGTTTCATGTATTGAACATCATTTTACTGTGTGAATGTTGTTCAGTGTGGATATTTTTGTTTGTGTTGATTGTTATTTAAATTTAGTTCATTTGCTGAGCTGATTTATTTTTTATTTAAAACTTTGCTTTCAGTAGTATGAACATCATTATGTTTATCAATTTTATTTAAAAAAAGAAAATTCCAAAACAACAAGCTATTGAATGATGCTTAACTGACATACTAACAGGCAACTATGCTACAATTAATATATTTTGTCAATTTGTGCCTTGGCTAGCTTTTACTTTCATCAAAAGTCAATTTGTTTTAGAAAATATTTATGTATTTATAAAAATAATTGACTGACAGTAATGTCAGTATTTAAAATGTGAATAAGTAATTTGTTTTTGGCTTTAGGGTTCAGCTTTAATGTTCAGTTTAGTTGCATTTCGCCATCACAACCCCACTGTCCTGGATTTCGACCCTCGCCTGTTTTACTCTACTCATGACCCATTGTCCCATTGCATTGTTGACTCGGTCTCTGCTGTTGTGTAAAGCCATTGGGTTGTACAATAAAGCTCACTTGTCCTTTAGCTGTGCTAGTTCTTTGTTCTCTGAAGCGCCTAGTTCTTTGTTCTTGACAATTAAAATGTCCATCTTTGAATTAGCCTCTGTTATCTCCTCGCACATTGCCTTATTCATGTTTCCTTCTACGTGTATTGCTTTAGTACTAAGACACAGCTTCATATCATGATGCTTTCACCTTCATACTTTTATTCTGTGTGCTATTTTTGGGGTTATACTGCTTCAACTTGCAACTGTGTAATTGTGGTTCCATAACCCTTATATCTGCCAAGTTAACCTGCTAACCAGATAAACCCAGCCCATCCTTTCAAGTAGTACCACTTTGTACCATGAGAGCTGATGGAGAGTCGCTATTGTCTTCTTTCTGTCCAACATGGCTATGTCCATATTGCATCCCCAAATACTTTTTTTTTTTTTTTTTTTTTTGTGATGACAATTAACAACTGTGTCAAATCCCGAGTGAGCAAAGTCCTGGGAAACTGCCAAAGTGAACTGTGACTTGACCGAGTAATCGTTTTGAGATTGTAGTGAAGCATTTCAATCTCTCCTGCATCCTCATACAAATGCAACTTCACCATCATGGCTGTGTAGTTGCTGACACCTGTATCATTTACCATCGCAGCACATGTAGATAGGTTGGTGATGTTTGTAAACACAAATCTGACCTGATCACTTACAAGGATTAATGCGGACAGTCATCACAAAATATCTGACTTGAGAAACAAGTTTCTAGTTAGTAAACATAATCTACAGTATATTAGCCACTTGCTTTTGATCTCAACATCAACACAAAGTAAACTAAAGCTGAAAGGATAACCAGCGATGGAGGCATATTGTAGATTTGATTATGAACTTTTTTTTTTTTCTCATGGAGGTGTGTTAATACTACAGGCCCTTGATGGATATGAATGTGTCATTCGCTGTTTTTGGAAAGTTTGGACTTAGTGTAATGAGGTACAACAAGTTCTACAAACGAAACAAATTTACCAGTTAATTGCAGCAAGAGATATTCATTGCTGTCATCAGATATGAACACATGTGGTCGTATGTGTAGCAGGAAAATGATGACAGGAATGATGAGAGCTGCTGGATGTAGGTTGGGTGAAAGGAGCATCAGATATGCATTGGCTGAAATGCCCAGTCTATTCTCAAATGAAGAGGGAAGGCACAGCCAGGCAAACAAATCGATATGTGTGCTATGGTGAGTATGCAGGGCAAAATTACACATGGACCAAAATGAGAAGCTAATTGATTTTGGCGAGTTTCAGTGGGAAGATTTTGGGCTTTTCAGTAATGCCCGTTAAAAACGGTCTAACAAAATATGATGAATATATGATGTCTACCATGAAATTGTTTTTAAATACAGCTTATTTGACAAAGTTCGGAGTTCATCATTGAGTTGCTTGTTAGAGATCTTAGGGTGGGTTGTCTTTAACAGCAAGAAAACTGCCAGGTCTATCATACAACCACCAACAGGCCACTGTACATACAGAACAGAACCAGTCCAGGAAGAAAGTGTGTTAAAGTAAATGCACTATGCACCCTGACCAGTGATGGGTTGTTGGACCTTGACGATCCATGTATCAAATTCTGTATCTCCTCATTTACACAGCACAGCTTCCCAGTCTTGTTTGATAGAAGTTGAAGGACAGCAGAGGTCAGTTCAGATTTTCTCCAACCTGATGCTGATGTTGTAGCAGCTAGGCACATCAGGTACAGAGTAAGGCCAACGGATTTTGAAATCGACCTTCTAGATGGTTATCCAGGCCTCATGCGTCAAAGGGATGAGCTTTTCTCAAATTCTTACCCCAACTTTAAAGGAGATGTTTTGCTGTGGTTGGGTCGTATTGACTTGTTCATATATGCTCTTCTGACATATATTGACATTACCCAAAGAATAGAAGTATGAGAAGATCTACATGGGATGTGCATTTACGTAATTAGAATTAAATAAAAGAAAGGGGCAAAAGTGGTTTTCATTGTTAGTGCCAGGTAATGCAACATCCAATTTCAAGTTATTAAGAAGCATTTCCATTGGTTTAGTTATCATGACATTTTCATAGCATAAAGATAAAGATATTTGTCCCTGAGATGTTGTAAACAGCAATAAACGTTTAATCACTGTCAACACTTGTTAAAATCTAAATATAAGATGTGTATAATCTATAAAAATGTCTTTTGAAATAAAAAATGTTCCAATAAACACAAATTCAAATAGAAAAATATATAAATTATAACACTTCTGAATTTTCAAACTACATGCATTCCGAACTGTCAGCCTTGTTGCCATTACAGTAAGTGATGGCAACGTTCAGACCAAAGTACTGCCATTATGTAATGGTAATTTATTTAACTAAGTACTCCGATTCACACCTGACCTCACTACAGTAACAGTACTTGAGTTTTTATGGTCTTACTTTAAACTGGAGGACAGACTGTCCAAGTTTAAGGTCTTCTTCAAGGTCCTGTAATGTAATGCTCCCCTCTGCATTCTCAGTTCTGTAAGAAAACCCCTTGCAAAGCAACTTTCATAACAAATCACAATGAAATAAAAATACAATACATTTTGTTACAAGAAGATAAACTAACTGCTTACATAGAATTAAATGTAATTACTCTATGAGCACATAAGCCTTAAATAGCAGGAGTGGGAAAACATTAATACAGCATATTAAAGGTTTACATAGGGTCACTGTATTAATATAAGAATGCCAAATATTGACATTTTATGAAATATATTGCATATATAATTAAATCTTTTCGGTACTAGAATAATAGAATCAACTGGTTTTACAGCTCACTAGAAGTGACTGTCAATGGAGAAGCAAAGATGGAGGCAGCAGAGAAAGAAATGCCATCTGTGTTTAAATCAAATTTCTGGACCTACTTTGAATTTTGAAGTAGAAAGGGATAATTGACATGTATACAAGGAATGTTGTATCAAAAAGAAATATTAGAATACTGCAAACATGAAGGCTTGCCTCTTTTGGTACCATCCAGAGATTAAGCAAGGATGGTGTTGCATCAGATTCAGTTCCCGCTCATGAATCTTCATAACATGCTTTCAAGTACAAGTGGTTGCTAGCTCTGTTAGCTTCTTGTTTGAATTTTCCCATTTCACCTTATTTTCTGTAGCATGCACTACTTACGGTGGAACAGGAAAATAGAAACAAGAGGAGGATTATTGCTTTGATGGCAAATACCTAATCAATGGACATTCAAGTTGACCTTCCAGTTATGAGCCAGCTAAGAAAATAACACCAACATCATCACACATACATTTTGTGCACAGACTTGTGTCCATGTAATGCTGTGGAAAGAAAGGCTTTTCTTAAATGCATAGGGCACTAGAATCCAGCTGTGTGCCTATACCTCTTCACTGACACAGCCATAATAATCTGATCTGAGTGCTGTGTGGATTCCTGTGTGACAATAACAGCCCCTCATCTTACAGAGGACTGGAAACCGCTCAGGGTTTGCAAACTAGAGTAGGACACAAAAGTCACACCGAGCCAAATATTGCAGACTTCCTGTAGAAATGATCATATTGCTACTTAACCACCATAATTATAAGATATTGTGGATGCTTTGGTGATGCCCACCCATACTCAAAAGTTCAAGAAATAAAATAAATAAAGATTAAAGCTGAAAACTTGGGCAACTAGGGCTGCTAGAAATACAGTTTCTTTTTTACTGCTGGCAGGTCAGGTCTACGGTGTTTCATTCAGTGGACTTCAATGCATTCACCTTCTGGCTGGGGACTCTGTAAAACCCAAGGTCTACATGCAAGAAAAAGATTGTAATTGGCTCAAAAGTAATTATTAAATGCTTACTATAATCATGAAATAGCTTCACAACACACTTAAAGCCACACTGTTTACCTTTGATGTCAGAGTAATCAACTGTCTCCAGCCTTTACCAGTCCTATATGGTAAAAGAGTCTATTTAATGTATTACTATACAAGATTTGCCACACCTTTTACACCAAGCCCATGCGTAAGGTAAAGGTGCAGGTGAAGTAGAAAGTACACAGGGTTTGTTTTATTGTGATATTCTTCAGATTTTACAGTAAAACGTATCCCTATCTTATAACTACATATGTGCGATTCTGAAGACTTGTATTTAATATAAGCTTTAACTCTGAACTTGAACTCTGAACTGAACTTCTAAGGCTTGCATGATTTGTCTGTTACTATTAGCATATGATGTGGAAACCCAAAATGTTTGTTAATTATTAAATACTTGATAAATTGGCAAGTAGATCTAAAAAAAGTTTTCTCTATGCTCTATCTAAGATTAGAAAGGCTTAATGATATATTTCATTATCCATTCTTTTCCATTAGCATCAAGTTCTGCTGAGTACAGGGGTTGGACAATGAAACTGAAACACCTGTCATTTTAGTGTGGGAGGTCTCATGGCTAAATTGGACCAGCCTGGTGTCCAATCTTCATTAATTGCACATTGCACCAGTAAGAGCAGAGTGTGAAGGTTCAGTTAGCAGGTAAGAGCACAGTTCTGCTCAAAATACTGCAATGCACACAACATTATGGGTGACATACCAGAGTTCAAAAGAGGACAAATTGTTGGTGCACGTCTTGCTGGCGCATCTGTGACCAAGACAGCAAGTCTTTGTGATGTATCAAGAGCCACGGTATTCAGGGTAATGTCAGCATACCACCAAGAAGGACGAACCACATCCAACAGGATTAACTGTGGACACAAGAGGAAGCTGTCTGAAAGGGATGTTCGGGTGCTAACCCGGATTGTATCCAAAAAACATAAAACCACGGCTGCCCAAATTACGCTGTATTGGCCGCAAAAGGAGGCCCTACACCATACTAATAAATGATTGTGGTCTAAAACCAGGTGTTTCAGTTTCATTGTCCAACCCCTGTAGATCTGCCTTCTAATACTTACGGCTTTTCCTTCAGTCTTAGGGCTCTGAAATGTGCTCTGGCTAGGGACTTTTTGGGGTAGGCTTGGAACACTCTACAGAGTTGTACAGTTAAAATAAGGAGCAGCTTAGGAAGCACTGGAGGCTAAGGGGTTAAATCCAGCAGCCTCTGATTGAGGTGTATTCCCACAAATGAATAATTTGTGGGAATATAATAATTAAATGTTTGGTCTGGGGAATAAGGTCTTCCTGGAGATTTTGTCTTTTAGATAAATACTGTTGGGTCAGTCTGTACAAGAACACCATAAAAAAAAGTAGCAACACTGCTCATTGTTAGGTTGGCCTATAATACTCTTCCACACTTGTTAGTAAAAGCTAGCTTGACTGCTCATCTGATAAACACATGACATTAGCTACTGGCTAACATGACTGAGTTCAAAAAAGACAACAACTGAATGAGAAAACTTAGGTTATACTGCTGGAGTAGAGCTAGCAAATGTAATTTTACTAGCTGGGTAACAGCAGATTAGATGGTATAGTAAACGAAAACTAGATGTCCAAAAATAAGTATGGTTCAGTAGCTATATTACCTGGAATATCACCTCTAATTGCAGCTTATTCAGGTATTTTATTGACATGAAAAGGTGAAAATTCATGTCTAGCAAGTTCCACATGATCCCTGTCGTCCCTCTTGGTATACTACTCTAGCCATACTAAATTCTGGTTACAATGATGATGGGCCTCACTGGCCAGTCACAAGCAAGTGTTCACAACCAGTACTTCATTTTTTATTTATTATTTTTGCCTCAAACTATTTTAACGTTAAACTGATAAAACCCGCCACTCTCTTTGGTGCCAAACACAGAGTACAACCTGCTTCATATTGTCCGAGGTGAATTCAGGTTGCCCAGTATCTTGTTAAAGATGTGGGCACTGTAGCTGGCTTCCTATTTACTTTAAATGCTGCTGCATTTACTGGCGTCAGTGCAAGCTGTAGCATTTAAGGTGAAATGGAACACTCGATTAAGAAGCTGGTTAATAGAAAGCCAGCTTCAGCCTCGTTTAAAGGTGAACACCAGACAAGCCTGCTAACAGCTTGGTTTCTTGGAAGAAAAGTGTAGACACTGGTTTCAAAGCCTGGGATAGTAGATTTCTCCACATCATTTGCCATTTTCATTGCAGTTGCTCTATTGTCGTATGTAAATATTATGTCAAGTTTTATTTTCAATACTTAAATATGTACAAGAAATATAGAAGATTGAAATTGTGTTACTCTCCGGCCCAAGTTGCACCAAATAAACATTTAACAATAGATAGATAACAAGTGTAATAGATAGATACTGAGTGTAATAAACTCTAAACATAAACAGACAGGTGCAAGATGTACAATACAGTAAGGGCCATAAGATAGACTTAAATGAAACAATGAGACACTGAAGACAATAAGGGCGATGGGAAGTGCACTAGCAGAATTAAGCTGCTAGGATTAAAGTGGTATGCCAGTGCTAGTATAAACAGGAGAGCAAATTAAAAAGCAGTAAGGCTGAAGTGATGAGCGCATACCAGTTCTTGAAAAAGTCACAGTACAGTATAAATGGGTGGGGCAAGAGGGATCAGGGTGCTGAGTTTATGTGTGCAGGGGGCAGACGTGGGTAGAGCAGGTAGAGAGTTAAGCATGGTGAATGGAGCTGTCCCTCAGTCATGAGTGTTTCCCAACAGTCTAGGATTCTGATATACTTTTTTTTACATTCATATATGAGTGCAAAGTAAAATTTCATGATGTATGGAGACTTAAAGCTCTATGCATTTAACCTATATCAGATAACAAAATAAACAAAGTGTGTGGATACCTCTGCAGCCTGTATATATAATATGATTGTGTGCATAAGATATACGGCATAATATGTGATGCTCAACTGTCTTAGGTAACTACACAGTCCTGAACTCTATAAAGTTGGCTTACTGGAACGCTCATCAGAACTAAGCACACATTTTTGGCAGCTGCTCTTTGATCTGTTCTTGCCCAGGCTGCACTGGATACTATGTTCAGCACTTGGGACATCATATTACAGTGCACACTGAGTCTCCTGTTAACAGTGATAATATTTGTGATGTCAAAAGGGCACTCACTACACAAATGTCAGAAGGAATAAAGTAAAAGATGTGGGTGAGCATTTCGGGCGGTTTGGTAAAAATGGATTGTATAGTAGATGCTACTGAGCTGTTAGCAAATATGTTTTTGTTATTAATGGCTGACCTAATTCAAATAAGCCCGTTCAAACCTGATATTAACGACTATCTACAGGTTTTCTGATTGCTGGAATGGACATACAGGTTGGACAATGAAACTGAAACACCTGGTTTTAGACCACAATCATTTATTAGTATGGTGTAGGGCCTCCTTTTGCTGCCAATACAGCGTCAGTTCGTCTTGGGAATGACATATACTGCGTCCTGCACAGTGGTCAGAGGGATTTTAAGCCATTCTTCTTGCAGGACAGTGGCCAGGTCACTACTTGATGCTGGTGGAGGTTGGTCCTTCTTGGTGGTATGCTAACATTACCCTGGATACCGTGGCTCTTGATACATCACAAAGACTTGCTGTCTTGGTCACAGATGCCCCAGCAAGACGTGCACCAACAGTTTGTCCTCTTTTGAACTCTTTTGAATGTTGTGTGCATTGCAGTATTTTGAGCAAAACTGTGCTCTTACCTGCTAACTGAACCTTCACACTCTGCTCTTACTGGTGCAATGTGCAATTAATGAAGATTGGCCACCAGGCTGGTCCAATTTAGCCATGGGACCTCCCACACTAAAATGACAGGTGTTTCAGTTTCATTGTCCAACCCCTGTATATGCATGTCTTAAGTGTTGCAGGTAACCATCATATCCTAATAGAACAGCAGAACTGTAATGGTAGTGTCACACTAGGAGGACAAGAAATTCCCTAAAACCCACCATCCAAATGTACCACCAGCACAGGCTTTGAGAGCAGATGGCTACGTTTGCTCCAACTCTTGTCAGTTCACCAAACCAGAATGAGCACAGATTTCTTCTGAAGCACACCCAAGCAGACACAATTAACATTTCCGGATCATGTCCAAGTGCAGAATATCCACAGCGTCAGAGACGATGTTCTCTGGCAGTGAAAAATACATGGAAATAAAATAATGTGGTTGTATCTGCTGAAGCTTTTCATTTTCATGTCTTCTCTTGAGGTTGTAAGTGGCACAAAGCTGCTGTGCACTCTATGATAAGAGTGTTCTCATACGTTTATTCTATATCACAGTGCACAGTGCCAAATTCTGTGGCAGACTGTGCGACATACACTGGAACACAGATTATATGATGCATATTTATTGGCAATGTATAAGTACCAGAATCATCCATCAGTGGCTTCTGAGGTCTACATAACTACAAGTGTTGTTTCTTTGTTTGCATATAGCTATGGTTACTGTCATCTTGCAGGTGACGTGCAAGCTGTGTCATCCTATACTGTTCACTATTGGCAAGCTTGGAAAGTCATAATGTTCTTTACTCTTGTTGCAGTACTTCATTTAGTACCAGCACAGTATTTATTTATTCCCACTTTACCAGCTGGGCCTACCCAGTTTGATCACAGGCTCATCCAGTCACCTACTCCCTCATCTTCTAAACTGATTTATCCTTCTGGGTGATTGGGGTGGTGCTTGAACCTTTGGCTTACCCAACCAAAAGAGCAGACGAATTTTATTTCATTTTAAGCCATTGTTTTAGGGATGGAATTTGATTTGTTTTCTGTAAGTGAATTAACTGTATTATGGGCAATCTAATCATACAATCCTTGCTAGACTCTGCCTTGTTTTCTCTTTTTTTTTGGGCCCCCCCATCGCTGCACAGCCTTCAGGACGTTATCAGTGCACCTATGTTTGAATTTGAATCTCCAGTTGAGGATAAAAGATAAAACAGGGACATTTTAAAGGGATTCAAGAGACTCATTTTAAAGGGAAGTAAAAAGTTTTCTCGTTGGTATTTATTTGGTATTTACAGTGCTCTTTACTACAAAGGCTAAAACAGGTTTCGTGAAAATGTCAAAGCAAACGTCTAACATCACTTCAGTACCTACAGTGAAGGTAAGGCCCTTCCTACTCGCCAGCTTCTTATTTAAATGGTGCAGCAAGTTCAAATGTGGGAATCAATATAACTAACATATGTATCACATATCAATCATTCATTCATTCATTCATTCAATCATTCATTCATTCATGACACAGTCAAAAATGATGCACTCTCCATATGTGCCACAACACACAGAGCATCACAGTCTGAGTGCATGGGGCTGCACAGCTAGAGACCGGTCATAGTGCCCATGCTACCACTGAACACCTTCAAGTGCTCACAATGGACACACTAGTGTTGGGATTAGACTGCAGAGCAGTGGGAGATGGTCATATGCTCCAATGAGTCCTGTAAGGTCAGATACTCGTGCACCATTTAACAGGAGAAGTGATGTCACCACAATGCACTGTAGAAAGAAGGAGGAGGGAGTGTGCTGCTCAGGGCAGTATTCTGTAATGCTCTGAGTGACGCTCTGGACAGTACCCTGCTGGGTAACTTCAGGTCCAGGCATATATTTGTATCAGTTTGATACAAATCACTTAACTAAACATTATTGCCAACCAGATACACCCATTCATAGTGATGGTATACCCTGTGACAGTTGGGCTCTTTCAGCGGGATAATATCCCCTGCACATATGGTTCAGGAACGATTCGAGGAACATGACAGAGAGTTCAAGGTGTTTTCCTGTCCTTCAAATTCCACAGATCTCCATCCAATTAGGCACCTGTGGAATGTGCTACAACAGTAAGTTTTCAGCCATAGCCCATTCTCAACTCTTTCAACCTCTTTGACTCACTATTTTGAATTAACAGTAATTGAAGGAAACAAGCCTCTTCCCTTTCTTGATGAAAGTAAATGACTGGAAATAATGGAGCTTAGCCCAGGAGTCACAGACTGAGGGGTCTAGTTGTAAAGTTAGCTAGCAACATAATTGTCACGCGGGTCACTGCGGGTCTGCCTGACTTTGCTGCTCCTCCAGACTCCAGCTCCGGGAATGCACAGCCCGATGACGGCATGCCCACATGCTCACGCTCAGCCATTCTTCCCTGTTTCCCTGTTACCAGTTTATAAACCCCACACAAACACACACTCTTTGCGAAGTTTTGCCAACTCCAGTTGCAATTCTGAGTGTTTCCTACTACATTCTCTGTTTATTCGGTTCCGAACTTGTTCTCTTGTTGACTACTCTTTCTCGCCTCATCCCTTTACCTTGTCTGCCTGATATATCTGTTTATAGTTTTTAACACTGTTTTATTTCCTCAGATTACGGCTTTGATCTCCCTTCTGGTTCCGTCAGCCTGTCTGTCTGCTTCTTTGGTTTCGGACCCTTGCATGTCCATTGTGACCAGGTATTGTCCCTTTGGTTCAATGCACCATTCTTTGTTGTGTAAAGCCTCTGCATTTTTAAATAAATCCCATCTGTGTCCTGGCTCTGCTTGCATCATGCCTCGTTCATTGGTAAATCCGAAGTTAAATTAAATCTTATAGACTGCAGTTTTTAATAATTGGCCAACTGCATTTTTGAAGAATGTGCCAAAAAGAGGTAAATCAGGAGTACGGGTTACAGCTTGATATTAAAATTCAATAGATGTCAGACGGTAAGTGCTTAAAAACAGTTCAAACAATCATTTGTGTGAGTGTGTAAGAGAATGTGTATGTAGGTGTGTCTACCCTGTGATGCACTGGTGGCCTGTCCAGGGTGTTATGTGCCCTCTGACCAATAAGCACTGGGATAGACTTCAGCACCCGTTGCAACATAGATGATAAGCAGCTTAGAAGATGAATTAATGATTAATGAAATTAATTCATTCATTCATTCATTCATTTTTTATTTTACTTAGGAGATAAATAATTAGCATTGGCAGATATGCAGGTGAACAATATTGGTCCACAGTTTCTGTATCAGTGTATTCATAGATACATACTTGTAAGGACAAATAAACCAGCATACTACTAGGAAAAATTCCATTTCCTTAAATGTATATAGTCTAAAGTTTCTGTTTTCATATTTTTTTTTTTTTGTGCAGGAGATACGATTGTATGTTAAAACTATTCTTCTTTTGATAAAATTCAAAGACTGTGACCCTTTGCTTATCACAAGGTATCTTCATGTAGCTGTATATCCTGTGTTAAAAGAGTTCATTTCATCAATGCCTGGTGAGGAACACATGTTTTTGTTTTTATGCCTGAAATATTTAGTTAACAAAGATTTGTAGTTTAATTCAAAGACATCTGCAGAGGTAACTCCAATCAGAGTTTGTCTATGATATATCGAGAGAAAGCAGCCCAGTTCATTAACGAGCCCTTACTGAGTTGAAGAGGGCATATTGAAGTCAGAAAAACACTACTACGCACAGGACAGTGGGTCTCCAGAACTAGGTTCTTATCACATCTATGATGCACTTTTCTCACCTTAGTCATCCGGTGCACCACAGTGGCATTAAAAGTCCCAGATAAAGATGGTCTAGAATATTTCTGAATAAACAACTTCATTATATTCATATTTGCTTGTATTTGGTTTTATATACATGAAGATGGGTGTCTGTACACGGTCATTAAAAAATGCCCAGTTAATACATGCACCAGACCTTAATATTGTATTAACATTTAATAAAAAAACAAACCAATAGAAATATTATCATAAGTTCAAGGTGAACTGTTGCACACGCTTAGCCTCCAATACAGTCGGTTCAAAAAAAAGTCTGTTCACACAATGATATTCCTTAAGACTAGAGGCAATGTCCCAAAATGTAACGCTTATTTTTTTTTGTGCTGAGTTCACTTTTTTTTAGAACTCCTCACAGCCCCCTCTGCAGAAACATACAGCTCAGCACCCCAGTTCATTTATACCGTAAATGCTCTGCAGCTGCAAAAACACTGCAGAAGCATCTCAAAATACTGTACATCCATCCAAAACATCAGTACCAGTGCTCTTAGTACTTTGTCAAGCACAACACATGTACCTCAGGAACTCTGATAACTGCATCATGCAGCATTTTATGGAAATGAAAAGTAAAGAGTCATTTTGTTTTGTTTGCATTGTAGTTATTATTCTTTGGCCAAAGCATTTTACAGTGAATGTGAATAAAAGGCCATTACTCCAAAAACATTAAATACAGAATGGTATATATTTATTGTATAGGAACAATTGAAGTCACAGAACATTAAAATTGTTAGTGCTCTAGAATATTTTAATAAAGGAATGATTTACAGATGTTGTAAACACTTTTGTCTGGTGCAGATTATTTGGCCAAGTTTTCTCATTCACATTACACATTCCAGTCTTGCTTACAGTGGGGAGAACAAGTATTTGATACACTGCTGATTTTTCAGGTTTTCCCACATGCAAAGCATGTAGAAGATTTTTATCATAGGTACTCTTCAACTGTGAGTGATGGAATCTAGAACAAAAATCCAGAAAAATACATTGTATGATTTTTAAATAATTAATTTCCATTTTATTGTGGGAAATAAGTATTTGATCATCTATCAACCAGTAAGAATTTTGGCTCTCACAGACATGTTACTTCTTCTTTAAGAAGCCCTCCTGTTCTCCACTCATTACCTGTATTAATTGCACCTGTTTGAACTCGTTACCTGTATAAAAGACACCTGTCCACACACTCAATCAGTCAGACTCCAGCATCTCCACAATGCCCAAGACCAGAGAGCTTTGTAAGGACATCAGGGATAAAATTGTAGACCTGCACAAGGCTGGGATGGGCTACAGGACAATAGGCAAGCAGCTTGGTGAGAAGGCAACAACTGTTGGTGCAATTATTAGAAAATGGAAGAAATGCAAAATAACGGATAATCTCCCTCGGTCTGGGGCGCCATGCAAGATCTCACCTCGTGGAGCATCAATGATCTTGAGGAAGGTGAGGAATGAGCCCAGAATTACACGGCAGGACCTGGTCAATGACCTGAATAGAGCTGGGACCACAGTCTCAAAGAAAACAATCAGTAACACTCTACGCCGTCAAGGATTAAAATCCTGCAGTGCACGCAAGGTGCCCTTCCTCAAGCCAACGCATGTCAAAAGCCCGTCTGAAGTTTGCAAATGAACTTCTGAATTATCCAGAGGAGGAATGGGAGAAGGTAATGTTGTCTGATGATAAAAAAATAGAACTTTTTGGTTTAAACTACACTATTCATGTTTGGAGGAAGAAGAATGATGAGTACAAACCCCAAGAACACCATCCCAACCGTGAAGCATGGCGGTGGAAACATCATTCTTTGGGGATGCTTTTCTGCAAAGGGGACAGGACGACTGCACCGTATTGTGGAAAGGATGGATGGGGCCATGTATCGTGAGATTTTGGCCAACAACCTCCTTCCCTCAGTAAGAGCACTGAAGATGGGTCGTGGCTGGGTCTTCCAGCATGATAACGACCCAAAACACACAGCCAGGGCAACTAAAGAGTGGCTCCGTAGGAAACATCTTAAGGTCCTGGAGTGGCCTAGCCAGTCTCCAGACCTGAATCCAATAGAAAATCTTTGGAGGGAGCTTAAAGTCCGTGTGGCCCAGCGACAGCCACGAAACCTGAAGGCTCTGGAGGAGATCTGTATGGAGGAGTGGGCCAAAATCCCTGCTGCAGTGTGTGCAAACCTTGTCAAGAACTACAGGAAACGTCTCATCTCTGTAATTGCAAACAAAGGTTTCTGTACCAAATATTAAGTTTCTTTTTCTGGTGTATCAAATACTTATTTCCCACAATAAAATGGAAATTAATTATTTAAAAATCATACAATGTATTTTTCTGGATTTTTGTTTTAGATTCCATCACTCACAGTTGAAGAGTACCTATGATAAAAATTACAGTCTTCTACATGCTTTGCAAGTGGGAAAACCTGAAAAATCAGCAGTGTATCAAATACTTGTTCTCCCCACTGTATTTACATACAAATACACGCTTCCTTATTATGTCCAGGGCCCATTATGAACTGTCCATTATGGACAAAATAACTCCTGAAGTGAACCCTTTTTGATAGATGGTCAACAACTGGACGAGACAGCTCATATATAATAATATCACTGATATTCATAAATAAGAAAAATGACTAGAGGGGAAGAAAGAGAAACAGAAGGTTGGTATTTAGGTTAATCATATATTTCCGCTCATATGCATTTGCACAAACAACACATATATGTGCATGTTATTAATTACTGAACTTTTCTGAAAAAACAAAATGGTAAAATTAGGAATGTAATTGCCACGCCTCCGCGTCTCCCCGGCTTCTCCGCTCTTCGGGACTCCACTTCCCAGAGGGCCACGCTCGATGACGTCATGTCTATGCGCCCCCGTTCGGACTCCGTGATTCGCTCTAGATCGCCCAAGTTTTAACTCCAGCTGTATCTAATTACTGTCTGTATTTAAGGCGGTGTTTCACACGGGTTCCCTGTGAAGCTTTGCCAAACATGGTTTAGCAATCCTGAGCGGTCCTTTCGTGTATTCTAGTTTTCCGACTCCTATCGTTTCTCTACTACTTTCGCCTAATCCCTTTTGCTCGTGCTCTGACTCTACGGTTTGAATCTCTGCTTCCTCACTTTGGTTTTCCCCGTCGGTCTTCCCCTGTAAACTTGTTTGCCCTCGCTGCTTGTACTACCTGGTTCTGACCTCTGCCTGTCCCTGACTCTGATTTAGCTTCTCCCATTGTTTCGCTGTTTTCTGGTGCTTGCTGAGATTGCCTGGTTGTAAATAAACCATTCCTGTTTTTTTAATTCTGCACACGTCGGTCTCGAAGTAATTTGCCTAACAGTAACCTGCATACCACTGGACTATCTGTCTATCAATTTGTCTGTTATTCGAAGGCCAGGTTGCAACCTATATGGTATGATACGTCGGTATATATACACGTTATTTGTTCTCAGATTTTTTTAGTACCCATCCTACCATGAAATGATATGTATCACAGTTATACACATACACAGCCCCTACAGGCTGGGCTACATTGGCTAGTGCAGCTTTGAAGCTGTCTCTGTGTGTTAGGTCATCAGCGTAATTATGAAGTCAGGAAATCTGACTCCTTAAAGCTCATTCCAACAATCAGCAGCTACCCACGGCCTTCTCTAAGCAGCAGCCCAGCGCTCTGAAAATTAAAATAACTGATGCCTACAAAGCAGGAAAAGGCTATAAGAAGATAAGCAGTAAAGAGTTTTCAGGTATCAGTTTTTCAATTTTTGATTTAATTAAGAACTTGCAGTGAACAGGACCAGTGGAGGTCAAATTGAAGTCTGGAAGACTAAGAAAACTTTTGGAGAGAACTGCTCATAGAGTTGCTGGAAAGGCAAATAAAAACTTCTGTTTGAGCGTGAAAGACCTTCAGCAAGATTTGGCAGGCTCTGGAGTGGTGGTGCACTGTTCAACTGCAGAAGCAAACCCTGCACAAGTACGACCTTCATGAAAGAGTCATCAGAAGAAAACCTTTTATGCATCCACACCACAGAATTCTGCACAGGAACATCTAAACAAGCTTGATGATTTTTTTTTTTTTTAAGTGAATCCTGTGAATTGATGATGTGTAAAAAAAAAAAAATAAATAAATAAATTTGGCTGTAATGACCACATTTTATGAAAGAACATCTCTCTGATGATTGAGCATGGGTGAGGACTGATCATGCATTGGGATTGTGTTGTAGCCAGTGGTCAGTGGAGCAATTCACAGGTACGGGGAAGAATGGATTTTAATGAATACCATCAAATTCTGGAAATAAAGATCACATCATCTGTAAAAAAGGTGAAGATGAAAAGCAGATGGCATCTACGGCTAGGATCAATCAAACATACTTAAAATATACAAAGCTAAAGGTTTTGCCATGGCTTTCACAGTCCCCGACTTTAAATGAGCAGCAAGTGCAAGACACAATGCATGGTCGTGACAGAACTAGCATTTTGCAATGAACAATGTGTATCCCCCCAAAACAAGAACTGAAACACTTCCATCGGCTATAACACATGTTTACAGGCTGTGATACTTGCCACGGGGGTATTACTAAATACTAATCATGCATACCCAAACTTTTGCTTCCTTTTCCTTTTTGTTTGTTTGTTCTTTTGTTTGTAACAGATGGAAATAAAAATGTAATCTTTCTTAAATGTTAAAGGTCACCTTAAATATTAAAGGTGTCATAAACTTCATGCCCTTTGGAAATCAGGCCACTCTCTTCTAGTGTGGCTTTTTACAGTAACAGAGGTGTTGACCAAACTATCTGTAACTGTGCTAACTGTAGTAAGTAAGTAATCAGTTGTCTCTATTGTAATAGTAATTAGAAGATAGTCATTAATTAATTAATTTATTATTTACTGTAAATGTTTTTAAAAAAAGACAGTTAACATTCTCTGCATAGTATTATCACATTAGGAAAATGAAAGAAAATGACTGTGGGTGGGGGCTTGTATGGGGGTGTTGTATATATGAATTACTAAATAAATCATGTATAAAATTATATATTCAACATGTGCATGATATCACATTTACGGTCTTAAAGAGCCTTAACAGATAATTACTACATTTCGATAGATAGATAGATAGATAGATAGATAGATAGATAGATAGATAGATAGATAGATAGATAGATAGATAGATAACTGTAAAAATGAAATAAAAAACTGAGATAAAAAGTCAGTGCAGAAATAATAAGATATCAGCAGATAATGACAATACTGAATAAACATAATCATGTACATATATTGGTAAGTGTCTAGCGTGTCCAGGAGTGCACTTATACAGGATATACAATAAAGTGTAATAGTAAAAATAAATAAACCTCTGCTTTAACATGAGATTCAGTCCTCATTATATTATAGTTATAATAAAATATTTGTACTTATTATTTGTACTTATTAGTTAATTATATATTAACTATCTGCCACATTCACCAAATGATAAAAAACCCAACCCTAAAGCAGTTATAGTTTTTCCAGAATTCCTTCAATCTTCAAGACGCATCATCAAAAGGGAAGTTTCCTAGTGTTTAAACTTGGAACATCTCGCTACTGCAGCACCACTATAGGCTACGAGTAGCATGCCTACACCAGATATACAACATATCTTAAATGTTTCATTTTTACCAGAGTGTCCCTTTAAATCTTATGATAAGTCATATTTAATACGAGCAGGGACACAAGCCAGCAAGGTAAAAAGGTGAATTTAGATTTCAGGTTGTCTTTAAAAAGAAACTTATAAAGAGGAGGACACCCTTTGGAGCTAATAGCTGAATGGAGGTAGCTTCAAGGCCACCGAACCACACACACTGGTATGTTGACCCCAGTCATTTGTCTTTACTGTTTTTGCAGCGTGCAAGTGTGGTGTCTTCAGTCAAGGTGACTGGTGAATGGACACACTACCGATGCCGCCTGCTGAACTGTTCATCTTTTTTTTATTCTCCTCCAATGCTGGTAAGAGTAGAGATTTAGACCAATTTTAGAGTGAATGGCAAGATTACAGTGCTGTCTGCCATACGGATTTCCATTTCAGTTGACAGAACAGGCTGTACTCCAGAGCAGATTTGTGTGTGCTTAGCAAACATCATTCGTATCTACAACTTTCTGAGGCTGAAACATATTGAATAGTTCCGGCTCTCATACCTGCTTTATCTTTCCTCAGCTCTCGAGTGATGAAATAAGGCAAATATGGAAATTCAACCCTCTGAAACTTCGCATTCAGTTAACACTCTGCTTTCTCTAAACGTTTACCATAGATCCTTTAATCTATGTGCTAATATTTCTTCTTTTATTCCCAATTTTAAGGTTGCCTTTGGAAAGCAATAAAGGCCAGTTGTGAGACTTGTTTTAATTAACATTTCTTAGAAATGGGATCAAAAGTTTCAATAAATGCATGTTTAGCATGGCAGCTTCATCCCCTTCTGTAAAGAAGGCTTTGTTAAAGGGGAATGTGTTTTAGGTGTGTCAGGCTATATTCAGACAAAGTCAGACAAAAGTGACAAAATGCATCTAGTCCCAGAAAACCAGCATGTGTTGTGTTTTGGTGCTGCTCAACTAGCGTGACCATGCATAGTGATCAGCTAAAGCAGCAGCAGACCAGCACTATACCAGCTCAGAGACCAGCATAGAATGCATTCTAGTCTATGCTGTTTGTTTAATAGGGCTTAAACTGTGCCGCAGTTACATTCTGCTATTCCATCTTAAATGTTGGAGCACCTAAACTGTGGTGCGTACATGCTACCTGTATAGGAAGCTTCAGGAAGGAAGTTACATGCTTAGATCTGATCTCACTAACATGATGGTTCATACTTGTGTAAGTGACTCAGATCTGTCATTAACATGAATGACCCGTCATC
Organism: Prochilodus magdalenae; assembly: GCA_024036415.1. NCBI lineage: Eukaryota > Metazoa > Chordata > Actinopteri > Characiformes > Prochilodontidae > Prochilodus > Prochilodus magdalenae. Next base: position 15,823 of record JAMWET010006008.1, on the reverse strand, counting down.
CTAAAGCAACCCGCATACATACAGTTGCAATCAGTAACATCACATGAGTGAACCATGTGAGTCATGAACAGCAAACCAACCAGCATGATGCTCCTTTTCTGCCCTTATAATGAGCTCTGCTCAGCTCTTAGCTGTTCATTAGTGAAGGTTGGGATGGAGATGAAAAGGGTCAGTTGTGTTGCATTTCCACCGTTCATTGGCTCTAACTTTACATCTGGCTCTGTTGTCATGTTAACCCTGAATGATGGCACATGCATGGTGAAAAAAGCCTTTCCAAGGAAATTCCATTTGAATGTTCATATTTATGCTGCTTTTCCACAATTCAGGTACATCTAGGACTTCAAAACTACAATAGACGTGTCCACACAGCCCGGAAAAAACGGATCTGTCACGTTAAGGCAAAAAATCGGATTTGTGAAACCTCAGCCTGGTAATGTGAATGTAGCATTCAACCATCAGAAAGTGCCATTAGATTAGCGCTAACAAACTTCTAGAATCCTACAGCGGTGTTTTCAGAAGTTAGCATATAGCTTGAAATGCTTGTGCGGAAGTGTTTGGTACTACATGTCTAGATATCCACATTCACTGAGTCATATCTGTCAGGTTTGAGTTGGTTTCACCCAAAAAATAAATGAATAATGAGTGGCAAAATGCAAACCAGGCCACTGACTAACTAAATTAACCTAGCATTCATTCCACGCTTTTAACATGTCACTATAAACAGTCACGCCTGCTGGCTCTCCTCTCTTCCCCAATCTCCCGGACTAAGTTACCATAATCCACCACTTGAAGACGTCACTGTCACATGTCCACCATCTCCCAATCCCGCTCCGTCTCTCAGTTCTAAGTCTCCAGAATATTGATTTTACCTATAGCTGATTAGCCTCTTGTACCAATACTCCTCCTTCCCACTGACCCGTGGTGCAGTATTGCCTCATCGTGCGTACTGAGCGGTTTCCTCTCTGTTGTTATTCTCGTTTGCTTTCCTGGTTTGACTCTATTTTGACTTTCTGGTTTACTCTTTTGTCTTTTTCCTTTGTATACTGTTGCTTGTCTGATTGTTTTGCCAGGTTCTGACTTCTGCTTGTCTCCCTACTCTGACTCAGTCATTGCCCTCTTGGTTATGTCCGCTTGTATCCTGTTGTTGTTGTGTTGTGCTACGAGCCTGTTTAATAAACCTAGCTTTGCTTTTAGCTCAGCGCGTGTCACAGTCTGTCTGTCCATTCTCACACCGACCTGGAAACATGTGCATTACAATCACAGCAACAATGATAGCCCTGCATATCTGCTTCTTCATGATTGCTTTGTTCATTTAAATTTAACTAGTCAAATGTTAATGTTTAATTTTTACAAATCTGAGCATATCCATGCCATTATTTAATTGCTCGGCTGTAATGAACAGGAATTATATAATCATCCATAAAAAAGCATCCTCAGGAACGTATACTGTGATGCTGAACTCTCATATTTGTTATTGACCGTCATAAAAAATGTGGAATGATTATCTCCTCCTACTCCAAACTGTTGGCACTATGCTTCTTGGTAGGTGGTATTTTCCTGGCATTCTCCAAGCCCTGATTCATCTATCAGGCTGCCACATAGTGAAGTGTGATTCATCACTTCAGAGAACATCTGCTCCAGATTCCAGTGGCAGTGTGCTTTATTCCATTCCAGCTTACACTTGCCATTTCATGAAGCTCCAGAGGTGCCTGGTGGCTCCTAGAAACTTCCAGTTAACAGTAGTAACACTTACAGTTGACTGGGGCAAATGTAGCAGGAACGAAATAATAAACATGTCTCTGACTGGCCAAAGTGTCATCCTATTACAGAGCTAAGTTTAGAGGGTCCTCTGGTCCATTCTACTGCCAGTGCTTGTCAATAGAGACTATGAGGCTTTGTGCTTGTTTTAACTACCTGTTATCAATAGGTGTAGCTAGGTTATTTAGCTGGGTGTATTTGGCCATATAGTGTGAAAACAACCTTACTTTAGCAAGATAGCAGTATGTGTTTTATGTAGGACGTATATTTCTTTACTATATACTATAGTAAATATACACTGACATACCAAAGGCCATTGAATAGCAGCATTCAGATAGATTATGAAGTAGTGTTCCCTCAAGGAATGGCTTGGGAACACCCACACCTGTATAAGTTGTGAGGTGTTATCGGTAGTAAGGTAAAGTAGATAACGACATGGTCATTTTACAATAACAACTTGTATTTATTAATTAAATGTCAATTTCCTATTTGTTACTAAATAATAAATAAGAAATTGTAATATGGTTACCTACTTACTGCCAATCTGTAAAGTAAAGCACTACCATGTTGTCTTTTGAGTGAAACTGGACACTGGGCAGCATACTCATGGCAAGGCGACGTGACTGATCCGAGTCTGAATGAGGCATGATAGTGGAATGCTTCGACTAGGTTCATGTCAAAGCAACACGCAGGCCACACCTTTCGAAGGGACTCTTCAGAAAGTGTTGTTCACTGTGGGTGGGAATGCTGTGTATTACATATTCCTGGTCCACATGTGACACTGCGGATTCAGGAATGTTAAATGCCCACACAACTTTGGAAAAGGTAGGTCCTATCCATCATGCACCCACTATCATGCCTCATGTTAGCTCCAATAAATCATATCGCCTTTATTTGAGCATGCAGGTCAGTGTTCAATCTCACTCACAAGATACCTTACCACTTATACAGGTGCAGGTATAAAACTGTAAAAACTGCTGGACACAAAGCTGGTTGGGAAATACCCTAGACTCCCAGCTGAAATGGCAATTTTGTTTGGTGTTGTTGCTGAGGTTGACCCTTCCTCTCTCTGTTTGTGTCTATAGATCAGAACTTCATGCAGTGTAGGGAGAGTGGAGACTTCCACTAAAGTGGTAGGTCAAACGCCCGCTCACCCAATGTTTCTGCCAGCCCTGATTCATTCTCCTCTGACATAATATTTAGAACTAATATATACACATAACATTTTAAAAATAACAGGAAAATCCCACATGGTACCCCTTTTTTATTTGACCTCTATGTCTCTTTTTAACTGTGTTCTGTATCCACTACTGTACTCTGACCTTTAGAGTTAAATCCGCAGCCTGCCTTTTTATTTATACCAACTTTCCCTTCACTTGCACGTTTATTGCATATTCAAAGCAGCTTTTTGATACATACTCCAATTTCATTAGATTTGTTCATTACAATAAGTTATCAGAATATGAGTACACATGATTTATTGAAATGAGTGTGCTTAGAAAATGTGATTAGATTCATTTATAATTCACTAATTAGAGTACAATTGAGCACAAATAAGCCAGCTTTTCCATGCTGTCCTTCATTTAACTCATTTGCATATAAATGTTTCCAGCAGAAAACACTTAGGAGAGAAATGGAAATAGCTCAGTTTCAGGGTGTTCATCTCTCAAGCTGGCTGAACGGCCTTACTAAACGGGTCTTGGAAAAAGACAACATGAGCCATTTGTCACCCCATACCCAATCTAAAAGATGCATTCTGTCTGCAAAACTCAGTTTGCCAGGCATCGAGAAGGTCTAAAGTAGCCCTTGTTAAACGACTGGGACTTACAGACGATCTTGTTTTTAATCATGAATATATTATTGTTAAATTAACAAACACTTACCATGCAGCATCCGTCATTTGAAGTGGGATAGTCTTAATATTTGCATGACCAAAAGAAGAGAACGGAGGGAAAAGCATCTGTCTCTTCATTTTCATGTAAGTACTGGCAGAGAAAGAAAGAACAACGTTTCGGACAGGACCTCTCCTGGTGCACGATCCGACTATAAGCAACTAACTTTGTATTCAAGAGAGTGATAGCTAGCACCAGTTCAACTGTAAGACCTAAATATAATATGTTAGCTTAGTGTTACATTAGCTACACCCCCCTAACATCATGTCTCACAGTGTTTTCCTGTGTCTACATGGTAGTGCCCACCCATAATGGGAGCTTACCTGTCCTCCATTTTAGAGGTTTGGTTTAGCTATTACCTAGCTAATAGCTAACAATACATTCTGGCTATAATGTTAGTAATGAGCATTCAAATGTCAAACACAATAGCTGTGTCTCAAAGCAAAGTGTGCAGTTGAGGTAAGAGAGACCTTCAGAACACTGGTAGAGCCCTTTTCAGTTCTTTCTCATAGCACTCACTTTCTTTTATATAACAAATTGATTTTCTGTGAAGCTACTTTGAGACAACGTTGGTTGTAAAAAGGGCTATACAAATAAACAGTGATTGATTGATTGATTGAGTGAGTGTACATCTGAGATGGAATGAGCCTGTTACTGACATACACCACGTGAAACATAGTATGTTGAATTATTATACTTCTATACATGTCATTACAAAATCCACTTGCTTTGGGGTGTGCATGAGCGACTGTAGGAGATCAAAACTTGCTATTTGGGAGGTGGCTGTCTCTAAACCCCAAGCACTAAATGTCAATATAGTATTTCTTGTTTTGAATGTTGTTTTAAGGCATTTAAGAAAGACAATGGCTTACATTTTAATTTGAATTTGAAAGATTTAGATTAATCATGAACTTCATGTGAAACGGTTTTAGGTCACTACAGAAACATAGTTACAGAAACAGAGTTACTACAGAGTTTTAGTCCCTGGGTGGAGATTTTAGCCACACCCCTGCATTTTAGAGCAGGAAATGAGACTGCCTTATTCCTCATGCTAGATTGCATGTAAGCATGTCCCAAAATCTGAAAATTGGTGTGGAATGCTGGGAATTGTCACTGCCGAAGAGCATATTTTGTCTAATTAAACTTTTTTAGCATTTTTATGGAAATTATGATTTTTTTATATACACATACCGCTGTTTAAAGGTATGTTTGCTAGATTGGCTTGCATTTTATTGCCAGTAATGAGCTTAAATTGTCACTGCCAGCACATTCACTACCCAAATATTTGCTAAGTTTTCATAACGTTATGACTGTTTTCTTAGAGCCTGAATGTAATGTTCAGTAATATGCTTTAATTAAAGAACATAAAAGAAGAATAAGGTCATTCAGCGCAGAAGGTTTTTAGGATTTTTAATTAACAGTCTGAAATGTGTTTCTATGTCTGACTTTATGACTAACCAGATCTGTTGCATGATATATGGAAATAAAAACTAAATTACAACACAAAAGCACATATCTAAAAGATGACCACTATTCGTATGGCAAAATTATTGTATATCTATAGGAATAAGATTAAACAGTAACACTTTCTAGGAAGTCAGTTTTCATAGTCCATTATGACCTACAAATGACATGTGTAAAATACAATGCTTGCTGTTCATGGTTACATGTAGATGAATACATGTAGTGGTGCAATACTATGGTGATATATGGTGCAGCAGTTACACTCAGGAAATCTGGTGAATAAGAGGCTGGTGTGGGGGGTCGTGGGGAACCACTCCTCTGTGGGGTGCACAGGTGATACAAAACAATAGCTACAAGAAACACCATATACACTAAGATCCTGACCAAAAGCTGGTCAATAGGAAGCTAATCTCCCGACCCCAGCAAGCACTTTTGCCAGTGTTTTTTTCCTTGTGAACAACAAATTTTGGTACTTGATAAAAGCTCCTTGTGATTTCTGAAACTGAACAGGTGCCTGGATGGTACTACTGCGCTATTTAAGGTGGAATGTAAAATTTAAATAAGGAGCCAACTCCAGGTTTATCAAATTCCTGCAGTGATTTTTTTCATACATGAGTTTCTTACACTCGTGCCTCTGATCTGTAGACACTGCAGGAATTAGGAAGACATTACAGTCATTCACGCTTCAGTATCAGCTGAAATGTGTTTTTATGTCTGACTTTATGACTAACCAGATCTGTTGCATGATATATGGAAAGAAAAACTAAATTACAACACAAAAGCACATACCTAAAACATGACTACTCAACCACTATTCGTATGGCAAAATTATTGTATATCTATAAGAATAAGATTTAACAGTAACACTTTCTAGGAAGTCAGTTTTCATAGTCCATTATGACACACTTATAACTTTTTTGGAAGGTGGTAACAGTAAGCATATTTATATTGTTTCTCACTGTATCTATGTGAACACCTTTTTACTGTACAATGAGCTATAATGCTTATAAAGCAATAACATACTCACAATTCTAAACAAATTTCAAGCATTAAAAGTGCCATCACTGAATGCCTTAAGGGACTGGTACTTTGTTATTAAGTTGAAGTATGATCCTGCAAAAATAACCTATATAGTATATTTAACATTCAGATGCGAGTAACCTAAAATACTTTTCCTGGAGTATACAATGAATTTATCAATGTTATTATTAATGTATAAATGTGCTTTATAATTATATTCAGGTCATAATCTATATGAATACCTTAAAATAATAATTATTGGAGTTTTTAAGCATGCTTACAAAGTATTGTAAGGATGTTATAAGCACATGATTTAACTACATATGATTACAGGTTTACGGGAATTCCAGATTGAAACCAGGATAGGCCTGCCATTTGCCGGTGAGATCCAGCTGGTTTTTACTTTTTTTTGAACTTGCAATGCATTGCTAAGGACTTGATTTTTGTGTATATTTTTTTTGTGTACTATTCGTTTTTTTGCATTTTGGATTTTTGGACTTTGGGGTACTGGGACAAGGGGATGGATTTTTGTTCTGTTTTGTTTTGTTCACTTGTATATATATAAAGCATTTTCGTTTGGTGGCAAGTCATACAGGTCTGTTGTGGTTGTTTGTGTGAGTCAGTCTAAGTCAGTTGTGCATAGTCTTTTATGTGTATCTTCATGTATTCTCGAACTTAATTGTAACCCCTAAACCTAATAAGGACTAGGTGATTGTTACAGTGTTAAGCCAGTTTGATATGTGAGGTGTCTTGCGAGCCCAGTCTTGACCTGTATTCCTAGCTGGTGGGGCTTGCACAGCACTGTAAGCACGTCACACACCTCCTGTGGGAAGTCTGTCAGCTGGTCATGTATCTTTGATTATCTAAGAGGGGCCACCATGAATGCCAAGTGAGATGCTGAGAGCTTGTGACTTGCCATGACTCATTAGCTAATGTACGTGTGATGTGTGATTACTGGCCTCTATGTCCAGTCACTGACATCAGCATATGGGTTACAAAGAGGCACGAAGATGGAAAATGAGTCCAAATGACCAATAACTGCTCCAATTATCTCAGAGGTCTTACTCTCTTTCTCTGTGTCCCACTGTCATACAGAATATTCCAAAAGGCCCTTTATGGCCTATCTTACATAAGTTCAGTCAAGTTTCTTGGTCAGCTCACTTTAAATGGATGTGATTGATGCGATTTGTATCTATATTGAAACTATCGCATAATGTTATTTCCCTGTTCCACTCTTTTCCAGTTGTCTTCTATCCAGGTGATGTAATTACAATGCAGTTACAATGTAATGACATTGATTAAAGTGCACATGGGCCAGATCAGTCAAGGTCTTCTCCGGGACCGAGCTATTTATAGATACAGTGAATGAGCTGTCAACTCAAATTACCGTAAATAACCTGACCACTGGAGTGGAGGACACTGACAGCACGTGCGCCACAATACAACTCACGTGCTCACCTTTTATATTCGGGATGCGAAAGGTCACGTCCCCCGACGTCTGCTCCTGTCAGGTGGAGGTCATTCAGTGCCTGTGGATGCGCTGATGCTGCAAACAGCATGATGTCTGACCTGAAGATACGCTTTTAAGGGTTGCAGGGGATTGATAAGTATTGCTATCTTGAAATAAGAGAGTGAGTGGACCAGACGCAGCCGTGCTGCTGGAGTGTTTAGACACTGTGTCCACTCGCTGTCCACTCTATTAGACACTCCTACTTTGCTGCTCCACCTTGTAGATGGACAGTCAGAGACGATAGCTCAACTGCTGCTGCACAGTGCAGTGTTGATCATCCTCTAGTCCTTCATTAGTGGTCACAGGACGCTGCCCACAGGACACTGTCCACAGGACACTGCCCACAGGACGCTGTCCACAGGACGCTGTCCATAGGACACTGCCCACAGGACACTGCCCACAGGACACTGCCCACAGGACGCTGTCCACAGGACGCTGTCCATAGGACACTGCCCACAGGACACTGCCCACAGGACGCTGCCCACAGGACGCTGTCCACAGGACACTGTCCACAGGACGCTGCCCACAGGACGCTGTCCACAGTACACTGCCTACAGGACACTGCCCACAGGACGCTGTCCACAGGACACTGTCCACAGGACGCTGCCCACAGGACGCTGTCCACAGTACACTGTCCATAGGACACTGCCCACAGGACGCTGTCCATAGGACACTGCCCACAGGATGTGATATAGTTACGGTTGGTAGATGATTCTGTCACATCCTGTCTTGTCTTGCCCCCGTTTGCCTGACGTGGTGGTAAAGACAGTCATGGTAACGGTCTGCGTGCATGTAGTCCTGCTTCATGCACCTGTTTGCCAATGGTGCTGTCAAACCTACCCACCAAGTTTCATTCCTGTCGGTTGATTCCTTCTGGGTGCAGCTATTTGTGCTACCCATCTTTTGATGATGAGTGCCATTCATTTAGCATCTATGTAAAAAGAGAATGACTATGCAGCCAGCCCATAGACACTGAGATACCAAGGTTACATCCCAAGCCTGGAAAGTTCCAGAACTGTTCAATGCTGGAGATTACTGAGACATGCGCGACACAGAACAGAACATCGGATAGAAAAACAGCTTTATTGTGTTGGGTTATTTGAAAAGGCTGATGTGACTGTTTAGATACAAGAAGTCATCGACACGTCTCAAGACTCAGAGGAACCGAGCTGTCAGATTCCCCATTATGGCTGAGACACAAAGAAATCGGATCTACAAACACTGGCAATAAACATTAAACATGCAGCTGTAAGTAAATTAGTCCGTTCGCCCAGAATATACACAGGAACTGAGCCATGGACAGAACATCTGCGCGGCGGAAACATCCGCCGGTCTCAGGTTTCATCTAATTACAAAAGAGTGTCGCAACTGTTTGGATGACGTGTAGGTTTAAAAAGCCCAGTGCGCTCAGTGCCTACATTCGTGAGAGAGAGATCTGATAAAAAACGTCTGAGAGAGAAGCTTGAGGTACATTCATTATGGATCACTATGTGTCCAAAAGTTGGTAGACACCTCCTCATCCAGAGGGCATCAATAAGGAGATTGCACCCCCCCTCCCCCCACCCACCATTTGTTCCAGTAACAGCTTCTCCATTTCTGTGAAGGTTTTACAATGGATGCTGGAACTTGAAGAGCATCAGTGGGGTCAGTTCTGGATCAACCCAACTGATCCCATAGGTACAGGTGGAGCTCCCTCACTCTCCAGAGAACAAGATACTGTACTGTTTCACAGACCCAGGCTGGAGGACATGAGGATCTTAGGATCACGTGCACCTGGTCCAGTTCCATTCTATTGGCCAATGCTTTTCTATGGATACTATACAAGCTCTGTGGACTTGAAGACCATTGACCACGATGGAGGTGTCTGGATGATTTTGGACATATAGTGACATTAACAGCCTATTAAACCAAGGTTTGGATGCTCATCACCAACAGTTCAATCCAAGCTACTGTTAGACTGGGACTAATAAGGCCTGTTTTGGAATGGGATGTCAGGGGAAGAGCTGGAATGGGTTTCATTGGGCAAATGGGATGACTGCACACAGATTTAGTCTTTGGTCATGTTCTTTTCAGGATTGTTCGTTTCAGTCCAGGATAATAAAAAAAAATACACCTAAAGTTTTTCGTTGAGCCCAAATGTGATCAGTTAAGGGAACTGAGGCTAATGCAATACCATTTAGCATTGTATAACACAAATAAAAAAAAAATGCTATTGTTTAGTACTACTATTAGTACTACGGTCATGCACCACCTGAAACCACATAGAAAGTGTAGTGGAGATAAGTTAACACCTCAAAACATTCTGAGTGAAAAGGTTTAATTTTTGACTCATTCAGTTCTCATGACTTGACTTGGAGTCACTCTCAAGTGATTCTTGAATTGACTCTTAAAAAAAAAAAAAAACACATAGCATTACCAACATCAACTACCAACCCTACTATGGTAAATTAACACAATCTCTAGTAGCATGATCTGCAAGCTAGGGGGCGCCAGTTTCGATACGTCTTCAAAAACCAAGACTTTCATTCAAAAAAGCTAACAACAAAATAAAAAACTCTACTGAGATCTGAGATTCAACTCAGACCTACATTTCAAAGGCTCAGGCTTAACTTGGACTCGCACCTCAAAGACTCAAGCATTTACTCAGACCTGTATATCAGAAATTTGAGACTGGACACTCCAGAGATCACACTCCAGAGGTTTGAAACTAAACCTGGACTCACATCTCAGAGACTCAAGACTCAGTTGGAACTTACATATCAAAATCTTAAGACTTGACTCAGACTCACACCTCAGAGATTAGAAACTCTCAAGATTTGACTCAGACTTGTCTTAAGACTGGACTGGAGACTTGGCTCACTCTTTAGAGATTAGAAACTTTTAAGATTTGACTCAGACTTGTCTTAGGACTGGACTGGGGACTCGACTATGGCTCACTCCTCAGAGATTCAAGATCCACCTCAAGACTTGACTAGGACTCAGCCCTCAGAGACTGAACATTGAACTCTGACATGTCCCTCAGAGATCTGAGACATCCTTCAGACTTAGAGATTTGAGATCGGACTTCCTTACATCTAAGAGACTTGAAAATCATCTCACACCTTAGAGACTAGAGACTAAGCCTCATACCTCAGAGACTCAAGACTTGACTCATACACACGGCTTAGAGGCCTCTAGTCACACATCAGACATCACACCTAAGAGACTTGTTTTGACCAACTCACACCTCTAAGCCTCAAGACTTTAGATCGGTCACCTCGAGACTCAATTTAAACTTTCTCCTCAGACACTGGAGACTGGACTCAGACTCACACCCCAGGAACCTGATACTGGACTTAGACTCATACCTTAGATACTCAAGGCTTATCCCAAGACTTGACTCAGTCTTGCCCCTTGAGACGGAACTGAGACTCACCTGGAGACTCGACTCAAACGTCCCCTCATACACTTGAAAATCAGACACTGAGACTGGGCTAAAAACTGTCTCAACTCTGAGACATAAGACTCACCTCGACACTTGATCTTGTCCCTCAAAAACTTAAGACTGGATCCAGACTCACACCTTAGACAGACTCCAAACTAGACTGGGGCTGAGATGACCTGACATGGGCTCACACCCCTAGCAGCAACGGCTTGACTTGGATTCCTATGAAGCCACCTGTGAACATCTTTACACAAGGATGACTGCTCCATCACTCGCTTGCAACATTAGCCTTTAGCAATTAGCTCTAATACCAGATCTAAACCATTTATACCAAACACGTCCCGGCTGATTGACTACACCTGGGATAAAGGAAAACTGTGTGGATTTGATTTTTGCTGAGCTTTCGCTTTAGGCAGTGCCTGGACCAGATCTGAATTCTACTCTAAAGCTATAACACTGAAGCGGAATCGCTCTCTTTCCCCAGTCATGTCATTATTACATCCTACTCTCCTCCATTCTAGCCGTGTGTAGTAGTTCAGTTCACTTTCAGACAGCTTCCAGTGAGTAGAATATAAATTTATGATGATGCACATGCACACACAGAGTTCCCCGGAGGCAGCAGACTTCCTTTTATGTAAGAGTAGGTCTTATCCGGGCTACAGTCTCTCTTATCCCACTTCCTCTCTGTGACAGGAGGGCTTGCTGTCACATCAAATCAAACGCACAGGAAATCACAGAGGCGAGGTTTCCACAAGCTTTTAACATCATCCTGGCTGAGCTTCATTAGCCGGGTTCTGCGGGTCTTAGAACATGCCATGCTACGTTCTTTCACAACTCTGACTAAGAATTCCATTACGACAGCTGATTCAGGAATTTTACTGTCATAATAGCTGTGATTTGCTTCTAGTTTCTGATTCATATTGCTCCTGTGTTATTGTTTTGTCATCCAGTGTCAATTATGTAATCATCATATATCATTGCTGTCCAATAGAAAACATGTATCTCCATTTTTGTTGATTTTTATTTTTATGCATCACTTGACCAGCTACGGTTTAAACTTTTATAAAGAATGGCCCAATGGCCCAAAACTGCTTGGAAAAGGTTCTGGTTCCATTGACTTACATTATAATGAATTTGGGTTTTTGCCCTCTCCTGTACACCTGCCATTTTGGAGATACTTGTTTTTTCCTTACGGCAGCTCATCGAACAAAAAGCAAGTCCCCTCGCATGTTTAAGGTGGTAGTAACTTCAGGCTCCTGCAGATGGCGCTGCACGAGGGTGATGGGGCTATAAATACCTGTGGGGTGTGAGTGATGGGATCCATAGATTGGGAAGAGGTGCTACAGTGCAGGAAATGTCTCGTTCCATGTGTGGAAAACGCTCCAGAGCAGATGTTAATGATTGGCTAAAAGGAGTGACTGCATGTGGGCGTGGCCAAAGACCATAGTGTAAAGGAAGTAGTTGAATCTGCAGTTGTATGGAAGCGTACGGTCATACGGGTCTAGCTAGGGTGGCTGAACATTCATGTGGCCTATATCAATATAAATCTATCGTCACTCTCCAAAGAAAAACATGTATATCCAGTATTTTACAGGAGAGGGCAAAAACCTGATTTAATTCTAATGTAAGTCAATGGAACTAGACCATTTCCAGCACTTTTGGGGCATTTCTGTTGGTCCATTCATCATGAAATTTTGACATGGTGTAAACAGCAGCTGCTGTGATCAAATGATGCCTAAACGTAACTGACATAAACTGACATAAATGGAGACATATTTAAAATATATATTTAAAAAGTCAAAAATGACAAATATGGAGGACAGTAGGCTTTGTTCTGTGTAGCCTATTGAGGCCTGCCATTCAGTAAAACGTTACTGCTAGCAGGCTAGATAGAAAGAAAGAGTAACTTTATTAATCCTTAGAAGAAATTGGGCAAAATGGTATTTGATTTCGTTCCTCAAGGCCCTGCACCGCAGTGTGTGGTAGTTCTTTATATTTGCACATCCAATACACAAAGATGGTTATTCACTCTCAGGAACCATCCACTGAAAGGTCCTTTAGAGACCAGAATGGCATTTTCATATGGCATTCCTCCATAACAACCCTGTTTGGCATCTTTACGTTGTAAGTAGTAAAGCTAATCTTTCAGTGGGCCAAAAATTCTGGTTTCATGACTTGGGCTTTGCAGCGAATGGGACTGGGCCATTGTTAACTATTGGTGCATGCCCACTGTACAGTCCTATCCCAGCTTAGCTGTCTCTTAATTTGACAAAACTGTCACTTCACTACTTCCCAAAAGGACACTTCTTGAATTTGGCATAAAGCAACATCAACTATGAATGCCTGGACACAAGAAATATAAACATAACAGCATAAACAGCATAGCCATGCACAAGGGAGATATGTACCTTCAGCACTTTCTGTAATCCCTGCTACATAACACTGACACAATAACGCCATATGACAGAATTACCATATGATGCCAGATGCTGTCATTTCACCATACCTGTAACTGACACGGCAAATCCCACGACAATCTTTGAAGACATGGCGGCTTATGTCACACATTTGTTATGACAGGCTTATGGATTGTTATGCTAGTGTTATGCAGCAGGGTCCAGATACTTAGTATTAACCTTTTACCTTTGCCCTCTATAACATGCCATAGCATCATATTCACTGTAAACAATTATTAATACTTAGAGTTATGTACTGCCAGCACAATTCTGTATATCCACCGTAAATATTTGAGATTATTTGATGAATATTTAGTGTACTATCGAATGCTGAAAATTTACAGTACTGGCAACTCAGTAGATTCCCTAGATTGCATTGTCTGGTATGTTCCTCTGATAGACGTTTATGGCATTTTGGCAGACGCTCTTATCCAGAGTACTCCCTATTTGATCATTTTTCACACAGGTAGGTGAGGGTAGTGTTAGGAGTACTGCCCAAGTACTCTTATCACTATGGTGTTTAGGGTGCTGGGTCAGGGTGGAACTCAAACTCCTAATTTACAGCATGGGAGGTGGAGGTGTTACCCAGTTTACTACACCAACCATTGTACTGTTAACCAACGCACCTACTCTACATGTTCAGTCTTTAACAGTGTGATCCTGTCCAAAGAAAAACAGGTATCTCGAAAATGGCAAATTTACAGGAGAGGCCAAAAACCTCTTTTAATTTGAATGGAAGTCAATGGAACCAGACGTCTTTTCAAGACATTTTGGGTCATATCTGTTGGTCCATTCTTTATGAAATCTCCACACAGTGTAAACAGCAGCTCATGTGATCAAATGAGGCATAAAAGTAAAAATCAACAAAAATGGAGATACACGTTTTTCTTTGGACAGCAACAATATATATATATATATATATATATATATATATATATATATATATATATATATATATATATATATAAGAAAACCATTAATTATATATATATTGTATATAATGTAAAAGAGAATCCCCAGCTTCCCAACTTCCTTTAGACAGTTTCCGAATGCTAACAAGATCTACGACCTTGGGCCTCGTCCCAGCCTAAACATCTGAAATTGCACAATAAGATGCACTGGAAATTGGTCTTTCAGAGACGTAGAATGGAATAAAAGGAAAGATCAGGATAACAGATGGTGGGAACGGGGTGAAAGCATTCAAGTAACATTCAATAACATCTCTATTGCCACTTTCCCTTTGCCTTGCATATACGTCCTTCAATACACATATTAATCCCACTCAAGGTAGCATCATTTATGAAAGTAACATACACACACATACAAGCTTACACAGCATACACTGCAAAACATGATATCCTGGCATCTTATATATATATACAGTCCTCCAATGGGCAGGACCCCCTCAGGACCACCACAGAGCAGGTGGAGGGTGGATCATTCTCAGCACTGCAGTGACAATGACGTGGTGGTGGTGTGCTAGTGTGTGTGGTGCTGGTGTGAGTGGATCAGACACACCTCCAAACATAACTATCCAGCCAACAGCGTCCTGTGGGCAGCGTCCTGTGGGCAGTGTCCCGTGGGCAGCGTCATGTGGGCAGCATCCTGTGACCACTGATGAAGGGCTAGAGGATGACCAACACTGCACTGTGCAGCAGCAGATGAGCTATCGTCTCTGACTGTCCATCTACAAGGTGGACCAGCAAGGTAGGAGTGTCTAATAGAGTGGACAGTGAGTGGACACAGTGTCTAAACACTCCAGCAGCACTGCTGTGTCCGATCCACTCACACCAGCACCACACACACTAACACACCACCACCACGTCAGGGTCACTGCAGTGCTGAGAATGATCCACCACCCTCATAATCCCTGCTCTGTGGTGGTCCTGTGGGGGTCCTGGCAATTGAAGAACAGGGCAACAAAGTACACAGAGGAACAGACGGACTACAGTCAATATACAATGAACCTATATATGGTAAGTGGAGCTGATAACTTGATCCCCAGAACATCGGGAGATTTTCTCAATAAAGTGCCCAGTGAGTATACATTTTTGGGGGGGTTGCCAGATTAATAATTCAAATCTTTTAAACTTGATCAAAAGTGAAATGCAGAGTCAGATCTTTTCATCTCTTGAGAAGCAATAAGTATTTCAATCGAACGAAAAAACTCTCTACCTGTAGGTCAACTGATGCAATATTCTAACATAATGTCATAAAGAGAGATAGGACATACGCTGCCTATTATATATAAGATGCTTTTACTGGCTAAGATATCATTACCTTGCAGTGTAAGATCAAT
>JAMWET010006007.1:180000-235253 GCA_024036415.1 Prochilodus magdalenae | reverse complement strand
GGGAATGAATGGAAATACATTTTCTTACCTCCATCAACAGGACTTCTTTAAATGCCCACCTGAGGTTCTGTTCTGAGAGGAGCTCTGTGCTGTTGTTCCTTCTGTTAGAGTGTTCTCCTGATCACGTTCTCTGATTGGCTCCCTCTGCCTCTCTGGTTTTTGTAATGTGGTCTGCTCCCTTATATACCCTCTCAGGTGCATGACGGCCCCTCAAGGCCAGTCGACAGTGAAGCGGATGTTATGGTGTTGCGTGCGTCTTGATTGGGAGGTAGGAGTGTGTATGTGTGGTGGGGGTGGGGGTGGGGGGGGTGCTGCTTTGGGAAAATCGTTTAACAAAAGCAACAGATATAACCCCCACCCACACAAACGTCCGCACCTCACGGTGAATCGGTCAAAGACGTCAGCAGAAATGGCCAAACGGATTAACAAGTGGGTGCTGCAGCTATTTGAGCACCTGTTGAATCGGCTGAGGAGAGATGTCGCTGCTCATGGTGCTGTAGGAAACAGTGGTGCTCGTAACTGTATCTGAGCTGACTCAGGGTCCCGGCTTTTCATTAGGAAACCGTACCTGATGTTGATGGAGCGCATCAGAGTTTCCTCCCTGCATCAGCCAGAGGCGTGTAAAGCCTGGTCAGTCACACTCACTTAAGATGTTTCACCAAAAAGAGCAAAAGTGTTCAATGGTTATAGTGTCGGTTGTAAATCCAGGACTGTGATAATAATGTGATAATATTAATATAATATACTAAATCTTATCTAGATTCCGCTGCCAGTCGCAAGCCAAAGATATTTATCTCGACACACCCGTTTGCCTCATCTGCCCTTCGCTCACGAGAGGCTAATGGGAGGTGTTCGTAGCTTTCCCAGCGAGCGACGCCTCGGTTCGCTTGCCCCCGTACTGTGCCCTACCACTGACGGTGCGCGACATCGCCTGGTGCACCTCGGCTCAGCATAAAATACAATGATTCACCTATAGATGAGGCATAGTGAAGAGAATGTATATGATTTCAAAGCACGAGCAAACTGACCAACCTCAAGATATATCTGATCCACTCACACCACCACAACACACACTGACACACCTCCACCATGTCAGTGTCATCTCAGTGCTGAGAATGGTCCACCATCCATATAGGGTCTTGACATTTAAAGAACAGAGAGAATGAAGAGATGGACTACATTAATTAATTTTCCACAGCAAGGAAGGTTTCAGCAGGTATCTTCTTTGATCTCGCTATAGGAGTTTCTACAAAAAAATCTGACTCATCATGAAGCTGCTTAGCAGAGAAACGGCAAGAGTGCAGAACGCTCATCAGCGTGAGAATAAACTCATTGTATTTTAGAATCAAAATTTCATGAGACCACCTGAAATAATTTCCTATATTTAGTTCCCAAGCTCCTTCCTTACTTCTATTCTTTCAGCAGTACGTGTAAACGTTGCCCCTGGAGCAGTATGCCAGTGTATTCTGAACACAATATATCACTGATTAAGGCATAGTATTCCGTAATATAAATCCAGATAGGCATAAAACGTGTCCAACATTCGGATTACGTGTCTTCATTTTGCAGCTGAAGGACCGCCTCTCACAACACAGCCTACCTGCCAGTGATTGAACTGATTACCAGGCTGTATTGGAGCTGCCTGCTGTTTAATCTGTTTATCCAAAATGTGCAATCGTCATTCCCTTCCAAGCGGTGTCTATTAGGCCGCCTACGAGGGAATAGCACACGAGCTGTGACGTGTTTCACTGTAGATCCTTGGAGAGTTTAGTGATGCTCTGTTCCGGTGGGTGAGCTTAGTTGGTATACCCTAATGCTCATAACTACATTGCGTCATTTCCACTGGAGGGTTTAGGCTTTGGAATTTTAGGTTGTCAACCTAACATTTAAACCACCTCCTCATTCCCACACTCATTTAATCAGCCCCACTTACCATATAGGAGCACGGTGTATGATTTGATCAAGACAGCTGAGTTTGTTGGAGACCTGGACCACCTCACATACTGACAAAACTGGATCGCTGGGAAGATTCGGCCTCCAACACCCTACAAAACTCAAACCTACAGGCGTGTTCCCCAGGGATGTATGCTAAGTCCCCTGCTACTCCCACAGCTGACGCATATGTGCAGTATAGCTCAAACCACGTCATCAAGTTTGCTGATGATACTACAGTGGTAGATCCTCTAAGCAACTATGATGAGCATATAGAGAGTGGAGGTGGAGCAGCTTTCAGGCTGGTGCAGTCTGTCTCCTAATCTTGGTATTAAGGGTTCCACTGTGCATTATGGGTTCATGTTCCTTGGTGTGCACATCAACAACAAACTCACCTGGACACTTAACACCACCTGCCCAGTAAACTCCAGCAGAGACTTTAGTTCCTGCGTAGGATGAGGAGAGCAAACCTGCTCCTGACCCCTCCCACCCCGTCAGCGATTCTTCACCCTTCTACCAACTGGCAGAAGTTATAGAGCATCCATTCCACCACCACCAGACTCCACAACTGCTTCTTCCCCTAGGTGGTCTGAAAACACTAAACACACTGTTGATCTCTAACATACTACTAGACTCCTTACTACACCCAGCATAGACTGTGCACACACCCTTTTACCATCACTGCACACCTGCACTCTAACTCTTATCTCCTGTACGGTTCACAGCTGGCATGTTTTACCTTGTGGTGTATCTGCACTCTCTTTAGTCCTGTGCGTTGTCCTGCTGTTGTGTGTCGCACCATGAGGACTAAACAAGATACATTTCATTCCAGTGTATGTAAAAATTGACACTTAGTGAGGCATAGTGAGAGTAGAGTCTAATAGAGTGGACAGCGAGTGGACACAGCAGCACTGCTGTATCTGATCCACTCACACCACCACAACACACACTGACACACCTCCACCACGTCAGTGTCACTTCAGTGCTGAGAATGCCCTTTTGAAACCATAATATATGGCAATGTATTGGAAAATATGGTGCAGTATATTAAATAATACAATGTCATATATGGGAAACAAGTGCATATATTTTGCATATATTTATATAGTGATAAATATATTACAATATATTGTATAATACATAAAGGAATTGTGCTCACCGTCATCTAATATGTGCATGTATCGGGAGTATAATATATATTTATTATATACTGTAATCATATTTCATTTATATAAAGACATCATATGTATTTCTCCATATGTGTTTGCATGTATGATAAATATATATAGTTTTATAGATGTGAGAAATTATACATACTTGTAGATTTAGCCACATGTATGTATGAAAATATTCTCACATTCTCTTATTCTCAATAACATATAAAATGAAATATATTACAATATATAAGAAAATATATATTATACTACCATACATACAATATATAAAGAGTGGCAATTCCTTATGTATTATACAATATATTGTAATATATTTATCACTATATAAATATATGCAAAATATATGCACTTGTTTCCCATATTTGACATTATATTATTTATTATATTGCACAATATTTTCCAATACATTGCCATATATTATCGTTTCATAAGGGTGGTCCACCATCCATATAGGGTCTTGACCTTTAAAGAATAGGGAGAATGAAAAGATGGACTACAGTCTGTAACTGTAGAACTGCAGGGTGTTCCTGATAAGGAGGTGGTTGTAATTTTAAGGCTGATCGGAGGAAGTATTATTTAGTTTTCCTAAACCCGTTCTGTTCCACACGTGTGTGTAAGGCAGCTAGTTTGTCTGACAGCTAATAAGTGGGTTTGTTTTTCGATCAGGTCTGCAGCTGTTCTATTATGAATGCTTGTGTACTTTATTTGTAGTTTTGAATAAAGTAAAAAGAACATACACACATCCTGAAGTCTTTAATCGGGCATACGCTGTTATACAGAGTTGTGTTTTGGTTTCAGACAGCCTTTTAATTAAACAGTGGTATGTTCTACATGGCCAAAAGTAAGTGGACACCTAATAATTGTCACACCTATTAATAACGGTGGATCTGGAGCTAGATCTGCTCCTGTCAACTCTAAGTGTTGCTATCGTAGTTTCTTTCTTTGCTTGCCCAGAAGGATGGAGTCAGGAGACTGAAGGCTGGAGATGTTGGAGTAGTTTATTTCAAGGCAATCGCAGTTCACTCACATCTCTCATCCTTAGCCAGGCCAGTTCAGTGCAGTCTGAACTCAACCCAACTCAGTCCGACCTCAGTCCAACACAGTCCAAAGAGAGACCCTTGTCACACAGGTTTTATACACTGTTTAACCACACCCTAAATGTAAGAAGAATGTGTCTGGTTTGACCAGATGGGTCAGCTTATCTCCTTATCTCCAAATTGCTTTTGACCTATAACCTGTAGAGCCCTGATGGTAACATTCGCCCAGGGGCGCCGACCCCGTCAGAAATGCATACAAGTCAGGTTCTGTTCTAGGAATGCAATTGCTGCCACATGGTTAACTTATACACACTTTATACATACATACTTAAACATCCACACTACTGTGTGAACACAGCTCCAGTGTTGGTTTGTACACAGCAGGGCCACTGAGTGTTAAAGCATGACTTTCTAAACTGCCTTTGGAAAACTCAAACGGAAGTGCGCAGATTAGGCAGAAAATGCAGGGTTTTTCTTTCTTTCTTTTTTTGCAATTTAGTAACTTTTTAAAAATATTAAAGTGTTTGGCACATTTCCACCAAAAACACATTTGAAAGTTTGTTCCCAGCTGAAACCAAAGATTAGTAGGTTCTTCAGCGCAAACTGTGATGACATCCATGAGGGGTGTCAGTTATTAAGGAAAAAGAAAACCACAATGGTGATAAATCTGTGTCTTTGTTTCGCCAGTAGTTGACCCCTATTTCCTTTTTGGATAAAAGCAGACCCCTGTACTAACTGCACAGACGCTCATAGGTCACTTATACATTCTACCATCATGTTTGTTCTGTTCGCTTGCCCTTTGTTGACATTGATGACGTATCCTTTGACGTTCCTTGGTTCCGATATAAGTTGGTGCATAAGTAGACCGGCTGGTTTTGGTTGAAAAGGGCTATGTGTACCGTTGTGTGAGTATTATACACGACTCTGAATAACGTCATCTACATGTGAACCATTTAGCTATACAGAAATTTAGCAGAATGGGTGGACCTGTTCTTTAACGAGTGGCCTCAGTACAGTACACATTACCAGGACGAAGCGGGTTAGGCAGCTTTTCTACTATTCAGCTCTTGCGATATTATTTACCAAATGCATCAGATGGATAAGACACGCCTGATTTAATTTACTGATTGGCCACATGTTTAATCGGTTTTGATTAATTGGCCCATAGTGTGCAGCGTATAGTTGCTTTGGGTTTGTGTAATCCATTGTATGGATCGTCTCCTGTCTCTGTCCCCTAATGAAGAATCCTATTACTGAGGATTACAGGGATAAGATGTCCACTGTCAGTCACACTGCTCCACATTACAGAGGGAGGGACGGACGGGTAGCGACAAACATGCTGGAGACCTTTCACTTTTTTCCGCTCTCCTCATGAGGGGAGATGCCTCATGGTTCAGGTAAGCTTTACTCATGTAGCGTTCTTCATAGCGCTAGCTTTCTTGTGTTCACCTTTAAGAACAGTCACTGAAAAGTGCACATACTGTCTACATGAGTAAACCGTTACCTCCGTTTTGTCAGCCAGCGTTACCTCAGTTGTGTTGATGTTGTATGTTGTGCTGATTATGTTAATGCTCCAGTGCATCACTTTGCCTCCGTGTTCTGTGAGATGGAAACACCGATCCGTTATCTCCTTATATGGACTATGCATTTACTAAGTGCTGTTCTTTAGTAACTCACTTTAGTGAAGCGGGCTTCATCAGTTTGTCGCATCGCTGTGTCTCTGAGGGCAGATTTTTTATGACATGAGGAAAATGAAATGCCCTCCAAACAAAAGGAGAAGTCTCTCGGTGCAGGTCTGCCTAATAAAAGTGCCACCTGAAGCCCCTCAGGTCCTCCTCCATCACTCTGATTCATTCTTGGCATTAGCTGTTAATAGTATGGCAGGAAATATTAGTCAGGGAAGAAATGAATGTGGAGGGACACGGGAACTGCTCTTTAACCTTGTAAGCTGCAGCACCTCCATACCCTGCGGGACCCTTTGGCCTCAGGATGCACAGAATGAACGGCTGGGTTAGAAGTGGCTATGTGATGCTACATTACGACACTCTGAAGTCGATGTGTGATGCTGTATGTGGTGTTCTGAACTCTGTGCATGAAAGACTTGGCTAAGCAAAGAGTCTCGCTAATGAATTAGCTTCCCTCACAGGGCAAATTAGATTATTAGGTGCAACTGTGGTGCTTTTGTACCAAGCAGGTGCTGTCATTCTCAGTCTGGTGGCTTCTGTAAGGAACTCTTTCACCTAAGATTCACCAGAGTAGATGGGAAACTCATAATACTCAATATTTATTTGAATTCTGAAAATTTAATAAAAGTGAAACCAGTGAAAACGCAATATTCAATGTTTTACCTGGTGTGTGTTGTGCTGGTGAGAGTGGATCAGATACAGCAGTGCTGTTGGAGCGTTTGAACACTGTGTCCCCTCACTGTCCACTCTATTAGACACTCCTACCTTGCTGCTCCACCTTGTAGATGTACAGTCAGAGACGATAGCTCATCTGCTGCTGCATAGTTTGTGTTGGTCATCCTCTAGTCCTTCACCAGTGGTCACAGGAAGCTGTCCAAAGCATGCTACCTACAGGATGCTGTTCACACAATGCTGCCCTGCCCATAGGACGCTGTTGGCTGGATAGTTTTGATTGGTGGGCTGTTCCTAGTGCAGCAGTGACATTAAGGTGTTTACATTCTCTGATCCACTTACACCAGCACAACACACTGAAAACCCTGTATTGAAAAACAGGGTAATAAAGTATACAGAGAAACAGATGGACTACAGTCTGTACCTGTAGAGCTACACAGTGCTTCTATATGGTAAGTGGAGTGGGTGAAATGGAGAATAAGTGTAGAATCAAGGAGGTGGTCTTAATGCGACAGTCGATTGCTGTACGCTTATCCCTCACACAATGCAAAACGTTCCAGGAAATTTTGAACAGCTGGGTGTTTACCAGTGTAGAAAGGCTTGAGGACCGAACACACCAATGAATGTACAGGGGTTGGACAATGAAACTGAAACACCTGGTTTTAGACCACCATCATTTATTAGTATGGTGTAGGGCCTCCTTTTGCGGCCAATACAGCGTCAGTTGGTCTTGGGAATGACATATACTGCGTCCTGCACAGTGGTCAGAGGGATTTTAAGCCGTTCTTCTTGCAGGATAGTGGCCAGGTCACTACGTGATGCTGGTGGAGGTTCGTCCTTCTTGGTGGTATGCTGACATTACCCTGGATACCGTGGCTCTTGATACACCACAAAGACTTGCTGTCTTGGTCACAGATGCGCAGCAAGACGTGCACCAACAGTTTGTCCTCTTTTGAACTCTGGTATGTCACCCATAATGTTGTGTGCATTGCAGTATTTTGAGCAGAACTGTGCTCTTACCTGCTAACTGAACCTTCACACTCTGCTCTTACTGGTGCAATGTGCAATTAATGAAGATTGGCCACCAGGCTGGTCCAATTTAGCCATGAGACCTCCCACACTAAAATGACAGGCGTTTCAGTTTCATTGTCCAACCCCTGTAGTTCTGTGTAAGAACAGACAGACTGGTCCAGCCCCCTCAGTCTCATGCAGCCAAGTGTCACGTTTAGAGGTGTTATCCGCTGGTAACCTGCCATACCGTGACAAATGCTGAACTTAGCATCAGTTCAAACTGAACTGATAACTATCTGGATGGTCCTCTTTATCTATGGTCCAGAGAACACAATGTCCATTAAAAGGCTGACCACAATACACAAATCCAGTGTGTGCCAGTCCATTTCAGATAAGCTTGAGCCCAGACAAAACCAAGCAGGTGCTACTTATAAAGTGTAATCTAAATATAATAGTGTAAAATGACCCAACATTCCTGTAACATCACCTACACGTCATCTACATGTCAGGGGAGCCCAAACTTGTGCACACAACTGTACATGGTAACTACGGCTGCTTCTCAACAACCCCCGAATAGATAAACTTTCACTGTTGCTGTGCTCTTGATCCGCCACCTCTGAGACGGAAAGCTCACGGGTCACTAAAGCATCTTTGCGGTAGATGTTGACTGGGACATGTAAGCTGACCTAAAGACTAATCAGAGCATTAGCGAAGGCTCAGGATGTGGGTGACATTTAATTCAAGTGTCACGTTTAGAGGTATAATTACAGACTGTGACCTTGTGTTGGTCCATGTAGAGTGTATGATCATTCCTAGGCATACATACATAGATATGTCCGATACATCAGAGAAGTGACTTACAAGAGCACCTCGTCTAAAGTCATGTTTGATTAGTCTCTGTAATTCGTGCTTAGACGGTTCTGTGCATTTACATTTACAGCATTTAGCTGACGCTCTTATCCAGAGCGACTTACAGGGTTAATCATAATACAGGTGGGCCAGTGTAGTGTTAGGAGTCTTGCCCAAGGACTTATTGGTGTAGCACAGCATAGTCACCCAGACCAGGATTCGAACCCCAGTCTCCCACATGTGGTGGTGGCTCCCTGGCAGGTAGTGGTGTTACTTGCTGAGCCACACCAACCACATGATCGCTTCGTACTGCTGTTGCAGTTTGAAATATTATGAACAGGTCATTTAGTGAGAAGTGAGGAAACTGATTTAATTAGATCTGTGTAATAGAAAAATACCCTCATTAAAAGAACAGCTGCACCCAAATGAAGGAAGTGTGTGATTGCAGTGCTGTTGGGAAGGAAGATGGAGGTTACCAGGAACAATGAATGATGATCAGTGTAGACTGATATGATCAATATTTATTGAGCTACACATACAGAAGTCTGTCTCTCAGTATGGCATCAGGCGGCCATGTTTGCTAACCCAACATACATACGTCTCGGTATGGAGTTGTAGAGGTTCCTAATGGTGTCCTGTGGTAATACATTCCATGCAGCTTGAAAATTCTCACACAGTTCCTGCAGATTTTGCCGTAGGTGGGAAGGTGATGTGACCCCAGACCTGTGATGTGTAAAGCATGACCATAAACCGTTCGTCATGGTGCTGACCGCGGTGCCTCCACACATGGATTTGTTGATCATCTCCACCAAGAAACAAGCAGGACTCGTCACTGAAGGTGCTGCTGTTCTGAGTCACTCCATGACAGTCTGGCACCATTGCATTGGTGACACTGACATGGTGTTAAGGACAGTTGTCGTAATGGTCTGAGTGCATATAGTCTTGCGCCACGCAGGCATCTGTCAGTGATGCTGGGACTAACAGGATGACTCATGGAGGACATCACTGCTCTCTGAATGTCTGCAATCGTGGCTGTTGGGTCAGTCAGGTACAGCGATAAGGCCAATCGTGGCTCTTACATCGTATGGGTGGTCTCACAGTGTCAGGCCTACTTGGGTTGAACTCTTTGTGCTACTATTCTGTTGATGCTGAGTATACTGTATATCACCCAGGTCAGCTAAACCTTCCGCAGGCTGAAGAACACCAGCACGCCAGGCTACAGCTGAACACGGAATAGAACCAGTGAAGCAAATATGTGCATGCAGCCAAGAGCAGTTGCTCTGGTTATGCAGGTTCTTTGAATTTTGCATTAGGACTGGGAGCTTTAGGGGGTGGCAGGGATATCCGGTGCCTAATATCCGGTGCACCCTGATATTGTTACTCCTGATGGTTTGAAGTTTAAAGTTTAAATGAGTTGATTAATATTTTTGGATGCACCTTTTCATGTTCCTTTTTTCTGTTTTAGAGTGATGTAATCATTCGTCACAAGCTCCAATGGAAACGGAGACAGCAGAATTCCGGATATTGTGGAAAAGGTCCTCTCTTGCTGAACAACTCTCTATCCTCACTGAGACTGGAGTTTAGAGCAGCAGTATGCTGGCCTGATCCCTGTGGATCCTTCCAGAAAGGCAGGCCAGGGGTCAGTTGAGGTAGGCAGATGGAGGTTGGGACTCTCCTGCCCCTCCTGGTGGTCATCCTGGGCACAAGGTTATGTGCGATGGCTGGAGCCGATGATGACCACTCTGAGCATACCCATCAGGTTAGCACGGCTCAGTGCGGTGAGTACAGTAACCAAGTGATGGAGGATGGGATGTGCAGGCTCGTGGCCACGCTGCCCCAGCTGGATGACCAGCGCTGCCCAGACATGTTCCGCTGCACGGACGAGGTGTCCTACTGGCTCCATGAGAACGAGGAGCGCAAGCAGCAAATTCTGGCTCTGCGGGAAACCGTGTCTGAGTTGCAGGAGGAACTCCGCAACCACCGGCATCGGGTCAAAGTCCTCGAGCTACAGGTCAGTAACATTACTGATGACAAAAACTGAGGGTTATATATAAAAAAACTTGGGCTTGTATGATCAGTTATTAATCCCAGTTTTAGAGAGCTCTGCTAAAGCCTGAGTAGACTGATAAATCAGTGTGATGATCAGTTATTAACCTCAGCGTTACTGAGCTCTGCTAAAGCCTGAGTAGACTGATAAATCAGTGTGATGATCAGTTATTAACCTCAGCGTTACTGAGCTCTGCTAAAGCCTGAGTAGACTGATAAATCAGTGAGATGGTCAGTTATTAATCTTAGCGTTACTGAGCTCTGCTAAAGTCTGAGTAGTCTGATAAATCAGTGAGATGGTCAGTTATTAATCTCAGCGTTACTGAGCTCTGCTAAAGTCTGAGTAGACTGATAAATCAGTGGGATGATCGGTTATTAATCTCAGTGTTACTGAGCTCTGCTAAAGACTGAGTAGACTGATAAATCAGTGAGATGGTCGGTTATTAATCTCAGTTATTAATCTCAGCGGAGATTAATTCATCTTAGCGTTAGAGCTCTGGCTTAGTCTGAGTAGACTGATAAATCAGTGTGATGGTTCAGTTATTTCATCTTAGCGTTACTGAGCTCTCTGCTAAAGTCTGAGTAGGCTGATAAAAAATCAGTGGGATGACCGGTTCTTAATCTCGGTGTTACTGAGCTCCGCTAAACTCTGAGTAGACTGATAAATCAGTGTGATGATCGGTTATTAATCTCAGTGTTACTGAGCTCTGCTAAAGCCTGAGTAGACTGATAAATCAGTGTGATGATCGGTTATTAATCTCGGTGTTACTGAGCTCTGCTAAAGCCTGAGTAGACTGATAAATCAGTGGGATGATCGGTTATTAATCTCGGTGTTACTGAGCTCCGCTAAACTCTGAGTAGACTGATAAATCAGTGTGATGATCGGTTATTAATCTCAGTGTTACTGAGCTCTGCTAAAGTCTGAGTAGACTGATAAATCAGTGTGATGATCGGTTATAGAGTGTTACTGAGCTCTGCTAAAGTCTGAGTAGACTGATAAATCAGTGTGATGGTCGGTTATTAATCTCAGTGTTACTGAGCTCTGCTAAAGCCTGAGTAGACTGATAAATCAGTGTGATGGTCGGTTATTAATCTCAGTGTTACTGAGCTCTGCTAAAGTCTGAGTAGACTGATAAATCAGTGTGATGGTCGGTTATTAATCTCAGTGTTACTGAGCTCTACTAAAGTCTGAGTAGACTAAAGAAACAGTGTGATGGTCAGTTATTAATCTTAGCGTTACTGAGCTCTGCTAAAGTCTGAGTAGACTGATAAATCAGTGTGATGATCGGTTATTAATCTCAGTGTTACTGAGCTCTGCTAAAGTCTGAGTAGACTGATAAATGCTCAGTTAATCTCAGTGTTTCCTGAGCTCTGCTAAAGTCTGAGTAGACTGATAAATCAGTGTGATGATCTGAAATCTCAGTCATGAGCTGCTTATTAATCTGAGTAGACTGAGCTCTGCTAAAGTCTGAGTAGACTGATAAATCAGTGTGATGATCGGTTATTAATCTCAGTGTTACTGAGCTCTGCTAAAGTCTGAGTAGACTGATAAATCAGTGTGATGATCGGTTATTAATCTCAGTGTTACTGAGCTCTGCTAAAGTCTGAGTAGACTGATAAATCAGTGTGATGGTCGGTTATTAATCTCAGTGTTACTGAGCTCTGCTAAAGTCTGAGTAGACTGAGCTCTGCTAAAGCCTGAGTAGACTGATAAATCAGTGTGATGCTCAGTTATTAATCTTAGCGTTACTGAGCTCTGCTAAAGTCTAAGTAGACTGATAAATCAGTGTGATGGTCGGTTATTAATCTCAGTGTTACTGAGCTCTGCTAAAGTCTGAGTAGACTGAGCTCTGCTAAAGCCTGAGTAGACTGATAAATCAGTGTGATGATCAGTTATTAATCTTAGCGTTACTGAGCTCTGCTAAAGTCTAAGTAGACTGATAAATCAGTGTGATGGTCGGTTATTAATCTCAGTGTTACTGAGCTCTGCTAAAGTCTGAGTAGACTGAGCTCTGCTAAAGAGTAAAATCAGTGTGATGATCAGTTATTAATCTTAGCGTTCTCTGCTTAGTCTAAGTAGACTGATATTGTGATGGTCGGTTATTAATCTCTGCTGAGCTCTGCTAAAGTCTGAGTAGACTGAGCTGATAAAGCCTGAGTGTGACTGATAAATCAGTGATGATCAGTATTCTCTTAGCGTTACTGAGCTCTGCTAAAGTCTGAGTAGACTGATAAATCAGTGTGATGGTCAGTTATTAATCTCTAAGCCTGTTACTGAGCTCTGCTAAAGTCTGAGTACTGACTGTGATAAATCAGTGTGATGCTAAAGTCAGTTATTCAGTAATCTCAGTGTTACTGAGCTCTGCTAAAGTGAGTGAGTAGTGTGATAAATCAGCGTTACTGAGCTCTGCTGTCTGAGTAGTCTGATAAATCAGTGAGATGGTCAGTTATTAATCTCAGCGTTACTGAGCTCTGCTAAAGCCTGAAGACTGATAAATCAGTGTGATGATCAGTTAGCGTTACTGAGCTCTGCTAAAGTCTGAGTAGACTACTAAATCAGTGTGATGGTCGGTTATTAATCTCAGTGTTACTGAGCTCTGCTAAAGTCTGAGTAGACTGAGCTCTGCTAAAGCCTGAGTAGACTGATAAATCAGTGTGATGATCAGTTATTAATCTCAGCGTTACTGAGCTCTGCTAAAGCCTGAGTAGACTGATAAATCAGTGTGATGATCAGTTATTAATCTTAGCGTTACTGAGCTCTGCTAAAGTCTGAGTAGACTGATAAATCAGTGTGATGGTCGGTTATTAATCTCAGTGTTACTGAGCTCTGCTAAAGTCTGAGTAGACTGATAAATCAGTGTGATGATCGGTTATTAATCTCAGTGTTACTGAGCTCTGCTAAAGCCTGAGTAGACTGATAAATCAGTGTGATGATCGGTTATTAATCTCAGTGTTACTGAGCTCTGCTAAAGTCTGAGTAGACTGATAAATCAGTGTGATGGTCGGTTATTAATCTCAGTGTTACTGAGCTCTGCTAAAGTCTGAGTAGACTGATAAATCAGTGTGATGATCGGTTATTAATCTCAGTGTTACTGAGCTCTGCTAAAGCCTGAGTAGACTGATAAATCAGTGTGATGATCGGTTATTAATCTCAGTGTTACTGAGCTCTGCTAAAGTTTGAGTAGACTGATAAATCAGTGTGATGGTCAGTTATTAATCTCAGCGTTACTGAGCTTTGAAGCCGTGATAAATCTGTGTGATGTTATTTAATCAGGGTCCCTGCTAGTAGGGTAACTATTTCATGCTAGTAGGAAAATAGCAGAACGTGGCATGCTAATTTAATACAACTGCTACTTCACATTTTCTGGAGGAACTTTAAAGAGGAACAATCGACAGAACAAATTCAGCTCCTTTAAACTACGAGGCACACAGTGCAATGCAAGCTATATATGGCTTTTAGCCGTTGTACAGCCCATATAGGAAGTGATTTAAAATAGCTGTTCATTTCCATAAACACAATCATAGCCTGAGTATGAACTGAAATGTGTGAAAAATTGCAGTTGCTTATTCGGAAGATTCCTCTCATGTGGTTCCTCTTTGCTCGACTCGCTCACTGCACTTCTTCTTAAAGCCTGCTTGCCCCTGAGCAGTGACAGGATTAGCACTGAGGCCTTGACCCCTGACCACGTGCTTGCCCCCATGTGTGCTTAAAAGCTCTTCACCCT
This sequence comes from Prochilodus magdalenae, assembly GCA_024036415.1. Lineage (NCBI taxonomy): Eukaryota > Metazoa > Chordata > Actinopteri > Characiformes > Prochilodontidae > Prochilodus > Prochilodus magdalenae. Next base: position 221,121 of record JAMWET010006007.1, on the reverse strand, counting down.
GCGCTGTAGCAGCTAGCAAGAGCTGAAAGATGCAGCTCACACCCACAGAGATAATTCACCCCCCTCTCTCTCTCCCTCTCAATCTAGAAGTATACAGACCATAGCACTCCTGAACGTCTGTGCATTTTCTCAGTACTAATAATATAAACCTGCCTTTCTCATTAAAGAGTACTCTAGAAAAATAGTCTTATAGATATTCACAGCATTTTTATTCATACAGTATTGTACAGTGCTGTTACATAAGGAAAATAGTTTAGATTGTTCATGACCATTTATAAATAATTCAGTTCAAAGAAAGAGAAAAAACTGCTACCTTAAAGTCTTCTGATCCCCAGTTAACCAGCTCAGTCAACACCAGTTCTGAGTACCTGCCGTATTTGTCTATCGTGTATCTCATACTGTATATTATATTTTCATATATTTAAAAATATATTTCATTTATATTCTTCATATCAGATATATTTTCATACTGCTACACACTTATATGCAAATGACATGGCGTGTTTCTGCAAACCGTACTGTAGAATTTCTATTTATGTGGCACCTTAAACATACTGAGTGCTATACTTAAAATGACTTGGCTTTCTGATAAACCAGCATACATCCGCGCTATGATCTCTGCTGTTCTGCTGCCTTTCCTAAATTCTGCTTGTACATTTGGCAGGACAATGGCTGAATTTTAAGCATCATTTTACTAGCGTGTGATCTGAGGGAAGTGAGGGATTTCTCTCCCATCTCTTTCCTTTAGTACTGGGATATAAACTATATAAATATATATATATTTATATATTTTTTATATATATTTATATTATATATATATAGTAAATATGTTATATATAATAATATATATATATTTTTTTACAGTAGTTGAGAAAAGAGTGTAAGGGTCACGTGTTCCTTTTCCCAGCTGCTTATTCAAAATTCCATGCCACCTTAAATAGTGCTGCATTTACATTCTGGTTCCAGTAAAGGTTTAAAGTAGAAAAGTTAAAAAAAAAAAGAAAATACTTTTTTTTTTTTAAAGAAAGGAACTAGACTACACCTGGATTTTGTTTATAGAATTGAACAGAGTTTAAATTTTTCTGGTTTAAAGTCCTTTTATTGCAATATTGGTTTTCTTTGTGCATCACTCAGAGTTTCCCCTCATGTGAAATAAGCTGATTTTTATCGTTTCACTGCTTAAAGCTGCTAATAAAACTATCTGTAAGATGGTAAATTAAATTAGAGTCGCAGATTTGATTCCAGCGTCTCCCAGGGGCAGGAGTCAAGAGTTAGACTGGACTCCAGAAAATATAGAGTCATTCATCAGTACTGATGGCCAGTGCTCTAAGTTATTGATAACGTTACTGAATACTAGAAATCCTGGTTACCTGTTACTGTATTTCTGATTGCTTATAAGATGTTACATAGTGCTTTTACTGGCAATAACACGTCTCCTGCCCAACTCGAGTTTCTTATGGCTTCCTAAATCTGCACAGTACTCTCTGTGTTCTTTTCCTGTTCCAGAGTGAAGAGAAATCTCGCCTGAACTCATCTCTGGAGCAGCGCTTCCATGAGCTGGAGGAGCACTACGCAGAGGCCACCACACTGCTCCACATACAGGGCTCACTAGTCTATGACCTCCAGGCTCAGATCCAGAACCTCTCCGTCTTGGTGGAGAAGGTCCGCCGCAACCCTGGATGCATGATCAACATTGTGCGCACCAGCCCCCTGCTGAGTGCCCAGCAGGCTCTGCACCCAGGTGGGCTGTGTCAAGCTTCCTTAACCTTTCTCTTCCCCTCACTGGGTAATAATAACACACAGCTGAAAAACAGTAACAGTTAAGACGAGGAAAACTGCAGCAATTCAACAAACCGCACCAAGAGAATACACTAACACGCCATCATGGTCAGTGAAGAATCAGGCTTTGGTGAGTAACCTGTGCCCAGACATCCAGATCTAATATCTAGTCGAGGAAGGCTGTGTGTTATATAGTCAAATTAAAGGGTGTATATACACACAGGTTGCCTAGGCACAAGTTATGGCCACCACCATATCGTCGCTGTCCAAAGAAAAACATGTATCTCCATTTTTGTTGATTTTTACTTTTATGCATCATGTGATCACATGAGCTGCTGTTTACACTGTGTGGAAATTCCATGAAGAATGAACCAACAGAAATGGCCCATAACTGCTTGGAAAGACGTCTGGTTCCATTGCCTTCCATTCAAATTGAATGAGGTTTTTGGCCTCTCCTGTAAAATTGCTATTTTGGAGATACCTGTTTTTCTTTGGACGGCGACGATATATTGTTTGTGAATGTTTATTCCTCAATATGTTAAACTCAGCAGACATGTGCGCACTAACATTTGCTAGACAAATGCCATGCTTAAAGAGTGCTGTGGATGATGTCCTCATTTTCATGTAAAAAATGAAAATAAAAAAATTTGAATAAAAGGTTTAGGACATTTAGAGGAGTTTAAAACAAGGAAACCGGAGCCAGAAAGATTACAAGAGAGCATGTCCATTTGTAATGAGGCAGAAGCGAATTCAAGAAAACAAGTAGAATTAAAGAAATATATCATTTAAAAAACCAAGCATGACTATTACATGTACAGGGGTTGGACAATGAAACTGAAACACCTGGTTTTAGACCACAATCATTTATTAGTATGGTGTAGGTCCTTTTGCGGCCAATACAGCGTCAGTTCGTCTTGGGAATGACATATACAAGTCCTGCCCAGTGGTCAGAGGGAGTTTAAGCCATTCTTCTTGCAGGATAGTGGCCAGGTCACTACGTGATGCTGGTGGAGGTTCGTCCTTCTTGGTGGTATGCTGACATTACCCTGGATACCGTGGCTCTTGATACATCACAAAGACTTGCTGTCTTGGTCACAGATGCGCCAGCAAGACGTGCACCAACAATCTGTCCTCTTTTGAACTCTGGTATGTCACCCATAATGTTGTGTGCATTGCAGTATTTTGAGCAGAACTGTGCTCTTACCTGCTAACTGAACCTTCACACTCTGCTCTTACTGGTGCAATGTGCAGTTAATGAAGATTGGCCACCAGGCTGGTCCAATTTAGCCATGAGACCTCCCACACTAAAAAGACAGGTGTTTCAGTTTCATTGTCCAACCCCTGTATGTACACACCCTATGTAATGCGGCTTTAACCCAACTAAAGGTAATCTTTACAATCATAAACTAAAGCCTCCTACTGTGCAGCACGGTGATAGGAGCACTGAGCAGTGGGACTCAGCTTGAACACTAGTTGTAATTAAGACCGAAGGGATGTTTTTAAAGATCATTTTTTGGGATAAAATTACAATTTCTAGATGTGAAAAGTTTATAAAGGTATTTTACGAAGTAATAGACACTCCAGTTATTAGTTTTTGGTGTATGTACACTTTTGGTTTATTTTTGGTTTTATTTCGAATATCCATTTGCGTTCTCTGAACTTTTATAGGTGCTAGGTGTTAAAACATTTCAAGTTTCAGGTTTATTTCTCATTTGCACAACATGTCAGGACATTTCTGCATTGAACTGTTGGCGGTGAGGCTTTGGTTAATACTCTGCAGCAGGGCAGCATTAATATACATACCAATTAAACATATTAAATAAAGAGATATAAAAGAGATATATTAAACAAATACAAAATACAGAGTGTACAGCGACAGGAGGGGTCTGTAGAAAATCTCTGATATGTACATTTATTAGACAGGGATAGTCTGAGAGAGAGCAGAGATATAGCTATATACATAATATATATATACACTGCTCAAAAAATAAAGGGAAGACTTTGAAAACACATCAGATCTCAATGGGAAAAGATCATGCAGAATATCTTTCCTCATATAGACTGGGTAATGTGTGAGGAAGGAAAGGATGCCACATCGTTTGATGGAAATGAAAATGATCACCCTACAGAGGGTTAAATTCAAAGACACCCTGAAAATCAGAGTGAAGGAATGATGCAGCAGGCTCGTCCATTTAACCCAAACTCCACTGCAGCAACTCAGAATGGTACTCAGTAGTTTGTATGGCCTCCACATGCTCCTAATGAGACGACGGATGGTGTCCTGGGGATCTCCTTCCAAATCTGGACCAGGGCATCACTGAGCTCCTGGACAGTCTGAAGTGCAACCCGGTGGCGTCGGATGGACCGAGACATAATGTCCCAGAGGTGTTCTATTGGAGTCAGGCGAGCCGATGCGGCAGTCAATGGTATCAGTTCCTTCATTCTACAAGAACTTCCTGCATACTCTCGCCACATGAGGCCGGGCATTGTTGTGCAGCAGGAGGAACCCAGGACTTACTGCACCAGTGTAGGGTCTGACAACGGGTCCAAGGATTTCATCCTGATACCTAATAGCAGTCAGGGTGCCGTTGTGTAGCCTTTATTTTTTTGAGCAGTGTATATGTCTGTTGTAACTCAGTGATGTTGTCCATAGCGGTGATACAATAATATGGTTTGGCATAATTTATCATGATTTCTGGCTTTATTTAACAAAAATAGTTGTTCCAGGAAGTGACAAAATAAGGCAGAGAAGTGTCCAGAATTCAGCTGCCTGGTTTAGAAGAGCAGAACTGACAGTCCCTCCTATCAGTAAAATAGAGCAGCAGTGACTCAGCGAGGATTCCACATTAGAACTGTCAAAGGTTCCTGATATAAATCCCATCTGGCTTAGTACCAAAGAGCTGCAGGTTCTCATGCTCTTGTCCTTTGCTTCCTCACTGCCTTCGCTTAGTAAAGCCAGTTAAACACGTGTTACTGCACACAACATCTGTCCCCAATTTCCTTCTCTAACAGCTGGAGTTAAAAATCAGAATATCAAAGTACATTAACAACATTAAACGAGCTATAATAAAGTGACAGAAAACTGTCAATTTATAACAATTAATAATTAATAATAGTATTTAATCAATATATTGCTGATATTGGAACAAAACCTTGCATCTCCAACATGATGAAAAATGATATCTTTACAGGACACAGGAAAAACATAATTTACTGCTGATATATTTTAAGATAACCAGGCTTTTCTTGTCCTAGTCATTTTGGGCCATTTCTGTTAGGCCATGCCTCAGGAAGGTTCCTCAGAGTGTGAAGTGGAACAGGTACTTTACAATTTTGTCCAAACCTGAACTGTATAATGATGTATAGAGGTCTGTACACTGTTATTGTATTAGCCCAGGTACAGGCAGATTCCAGGCTCTGGCTGCTGGTAGCTGCCGGTGGTAGCTGTAACAGTATGTCATACTGCAGGGGTGTCCAGTCTCATCCACAAAGAGGTTTCGAAAGCACACCTGGTTCTACTTGTTTACACCTGCCACTTCATGGTAGTGAGGTCTGTGGTGATTTAGACACGCAGTGTGCATGATACTCAGAGTTAAGCTAGAAGCTCCCATTGCTTGTTAGCAGCATTAGCCCTGTAGCTTCAGTGTATCAAACAGGTATCAGCTGCACTTGAGGTGAAAAGTAAAACTGTTGCTTTAAACTGAGGTTAAAATTAAAAAATGAAATGTGTCTCGTTTTACTTCAGAGGTGCAGCATGTCCGAAACTGTCCCATCGACTGTGCTTCCATCTACTATAACGGTGTGCGGCGCTCTGGGATCTACACTGTGGTGCCATCCTTAGGCGCCATGCCTGTGGAGGTCTACTGTGACATGGACACTGATGGTACTGAATGGCTTACGGCAGCATTTATTGATTTAGTGGACTTATAAATTATATTTTAAATGACAATGCATGAAACCCACAAGGCATTTAGAGTTTGCTCATCTTCCCTTGCCTGCTGTTTGGTATTGCAGCAACACTGTGCTTAAGAGAGGCTGACCTTAAGAGCTAATCCATTACAGTTAATCCTTTACAGTTAACAGTGTGGTGCTTTGTTGGATTTTCATTACACATGACTACATGCATAGGTTAGTGCTGAGGCCCAGTGTTAAAAGTTACTGATGACCGTTGATGTCCAGGAGGCCTCAATCTATGCAAGAAAAACTTCCAATCAGACTTGTGACCTTTAGTAAACCCTTGTATATTGTGGTTCTTCTGCCAGGTGGTGGTTGGACAGTGATTCAGCGTCGGCAGGACGGCTCGGTGAACTTTGACCGCGGCTGGAAAGAGTATAAGGATGGCTTTGGGGACCTGCACACCGAGTACTGGCTGGGAAACGAGCACATACATGACCTGTCCAGCCAGGGAGACTACACACTTCGTATAGACCTGGAGGACTGGAGCGGCAAACACAAGTTTGCACTTTACCAGAGTTTCAGGTGACACCAGCCATCTCCTTTAAAGCATTAGTTATGTTTTTCCCCCTTATTTCAAACCTCAGCCAAACCATTTGGTGTCTGGAATTTCCGTCCTTAGTTTACCATTGGGACTTTAAAGCCAATGTGGCTAATGTGTAATCGAAGCTTACACTGCACCAATTAACACTGTGCATCCCCAAATTATCACATTGAGTAATTAAGTAATCTCTAAGTTGCTAATATGCTTTCTGAACATCCTCTGGAGGATTTCATAAACTAATCAACAAAAAACGGAGTTGCAGAAATAGTTGCACCCAGATTGAACCCAGAAACTTGGTATATAGGTTTGACGTGGTGAGGTATGCGAATGATTCAAGTTTCACACTTACCATGCATGTGACACAGGCAAGGATGGATCTGATCACTGTACCTGACTGACCCAATAGCCACGATGGCAGACATTTGGCGAGCAGTGATGCCCTCCATGAGTCCTCCTTTAGTTTCAGCACCACTGCCAGACGGCGGCAAAATGTAGGACTACATGCACGCAGACTGTGACGCTATGACGACTGCCCTCTACACCACATCAGTACCGCTGAGGACTGCAATGGTTTATACCAGACTCTCATGGAGTGACTCAGAATGGCAGCGGGCCGTCTTCAGTGACGAGTCCCACTTTTGCCTTGGTGGAGACGGCCAACAGCCAACTCCATACCGTGACGTCTGGCATGTTGCATCAGCAAACATGGTGGCCTGATGCCATACTGAGAGACACTACTTCTGTATGTGTAGCTTAACAAATATCCCATATCAGTCTAAATGTATCTTCATTTATAGTAACCTTTATCTTCCTTCTGAACACCACTGCAGTCTAACCTACCTTCTGGGTGCAAATACTTTTTGCACATTGAGTGTATATACAGGCTGTCCATATGTCCGATTTTCCCAGGGCATGTCCGGTACATCCGGTAGGGTTTACCAACTTGCCAAGAACGCCCAGGATTTGGCTTTGCCTTCATTTTCATGTCCTCCTACTCCCAGTGATCTCTTACAGTTTTGGAAACCGAAATACGGTCACCCTAATGTCTTGCTCTGTATGAACCTGACCTAATTGCTGAAGTCATTTCCCTGTTTCAGTGGTATCTGGGTGCGTCAGCACCACGTAAACTCTCTCCATGCATGTTGGCAGTGTTGAGGATGAGGCGACCCAGTACAGACTTCATGTCTCTGGCTTCAGTGGAACAGTGGAGGACTCTTTCAGCTGGTACCACGACAAGCAGAGCTTCAGCACTCCGGACACGGGCAACATCTGTGCAGAAATCTCTCACGCGGGCTGGTGGTACAACCAGTGCTTCTATGCCAACTTGAATGGCATCTACCACAAGGTACTTGTCCTTTGTCTTGAGATAAGATGTTTAAGGGCCATTCCAGCCTATAACTAGCTGTTGTGTGTTATGTTATGGAAAATTCTATAACATGGCAGTCAATCCATCAGCCTCGTAATTTGAACAGAATTCACAATATTTAGACTAACCTATTACTATCCACTTGTTTGAAGAGAGACCATCTCATTAGCCTAGCAGAATCAGGTGTGCATGATTGGACCTGCACTCAGACCAACCCTTTGAAGATCAGATGAGATATATTCAGATTGGTGATCATTGCTTTAATTTGTTTTGACCAAAATGCTTATTTACTGAAGACAAAACATTCGACAGGCACACTGACATCAAGTCCAGACTGCAGACAAATCTGATACTTTGGGGGGAGAAAAAAAAAAAAAAAAAAAAAAAATTCCATGCTGTTTATGATTGTTATATGATTTCCTACTGGAGCCGGATTTTAGACCACGTCCAAATGCAGTGCCAGTCTGAAAAGGCCTAGGGTGGTGTTCAGACCACAGGCAGATCAGTTCTGTTTTGTAATCAGATCTGTTGAGATGTTGAGATGTCCACATACAAATGGTAAATAATCAGCATCCAGGCTGCGATGGAATCTGTAAAAAATCAGACTGGCACTGCATTTAAAACCACCTGCATACAATCTGGATCAAATCTGATCTGGGCTAACAGTGTGAACAAGCCTAGAATCTGAAGGTGCTGTTCCTCTGATCTGCAGGGTGGACGCTACTCTCCAAAAGGGAAAAGCGTTCTTGGGCCCAATGGGATCGTGTGGTTCACCTGGAAAGATTCCGACTACTACTCCCTGCGCAAAGTAAGCATGATGATCCGCCCACGGACATTCCGACCACACCTGTCTCCCTGAGGAACTGTGTCATTAGCCAGGCAGTCAGAAGTCTCAGAGCAACGATGACAAGACATGGCTGGAGGGACGGAAGATCTGAACACTGGATCTCTGCAGGGTTACCTCTGCAGGCTGTATCATACTGATAGACACCAAGAGTGGATTTTTAGGCGAGACTGGGAAATCAGCCGACTAGGAAAAAGGTTGCCAGAACTTGTTCCAGGCCTATATCGTCTGTATTTCTGCATAGTGTTTGTGTTAAGATTCTTTAAAATGTACATCAGTGACAACAATGTGTGTGCATTCATTCTTTATCTAAAAAAAACAAAAACGCTAATAAATCATAAGTACATAAACCATTTAAAAAAATAAAAAATAAAAAATCTGCTGGCTTAAGCTCATTCACCTTAGATAAACAACACACTGCTTCATTCCCCCTCATTCACATTCTCCCCAAAGCACTCACAGCTGCGTGAGCAAACGGAGAAGCACCCAAAAACCAAAAAAACAGAACCAGAACCAGAACAAAACAATCCCAAGAGGAGAGAGTACAAATCAAGGTTTATTAAATCATATCAGAATTACTTATGTGTTTTTCTTTCTTCGATCATTCTGGTGCAAACATTGCTATACATAAAACGATACATCAGGAACTGAAGCACATGCATTGTATAAAGAATATACGTTCAGTGTGAGAAGACAAAGAAGTGCATGAGAAAGGAAGACGGCAGCGCGGCAGAAAGCACTGCTTAGCGACAGGCTAAAAGATGTAAAGCTGTTCATCATTTGGCTTTGTAGGAAACATAAAGCACCTGTTTGATGTTTGGATGAAATCTATGGCGCAAAAATAAAAAGGACCAGCCCTCCTGTATCTACTCCAGAGATGTCTAACCGGTTAATGCGTGTATGTATGCGTGCGTATGGAGAGAAAGGTATATACGATTTTGTTTTGGCACTGTAATGAACATAGTTCTGCACTGAAACCACCTCGGACCACCTCTTAAAGTGCACGGCGTCAAAAAGCACGCTGAACTTCCTCAGCACACACAGAAAGGCACAGTGAAAGAGGCCACACCTCTGCTATTGCAAGAGTGCACACAAAAATGGCACAGTAGTAAGCATTGTGAGACGCTCCTCTCTTTCTTTCAAGCCAATCCTTTCCTTTCATCACTGGGCTCCACTGGAGACCCACACTGACAAAAATAGGATATGACTGACAAAGCTGGCTGGAAGCGGTGCTGAGTATGAACTTGCTGAAATGGATTAATACACAGTACTGGGGAAAAGTCAGAGACCTCCAGGGGTGGGCAGTATGTCAGTATTTTATCGTCATCGTGATTAATTTCACAATGCGGTTTTCTAGGCATGTTGCTGATATCATCAGAACTTTTAGTCTTTAAGTGCAGCACAGTTTCCGAAACACCAAATAAACATCTCTGTATATCTAAATATAGTATAGTAGTATATATAGTATATAGTATAATATAGTAATAGTATTGCATCAAAATAGAACTGCAGGTTCTATCTATTCCATCTATTCCAATGCAACAAATCTTACAAAAAAAAAAAAAAAAAAAAAGTGTATACTGGTGATGCATATTGTGTGTTGTGAAAACACCTTGAGGTATCACCCCTAGAGAGCCCCCTTCAAAATGGCTATTAGGGTGCATAATTATTTTGTTAGGAGATTTCTAAAAGGATATATGCCACTTGCATAGAGACATGGATAGTCAAAGGGAAACTGGAGTTTCAGGCAGTCAGATATCTCAGAGCAACGATAACAGGATATGGCTGGAGGATCCAAATGCTGACATTACTTTGGAGTTCCCAAACCAGATGTAAAAAATCTACAGGTGTTTCTGCCCATCCTTCCCCTGTGAGAAAACTACTCAGCCCTGTGGGTCTGAAAGGATGCGTAGCTATAAAAGAAACTCCCCACTGAGAAAAGGAGGCACATCTAACAAAGAAGCTGCTGGTGTTCTAAGAAGAATGGACTGACCACCCCAGACTTTAACGCCAAGGAACATGGTTGGGATTACATGGATCTTGAGAAGCAGAAGATCCTGCAGCTTCTCAGCCTGAACTTCAGTGGTGTGGCAGAATATCCCTGCAGATTTTCTAAGTGGGCTGAAAGTGAATCTCGGAAAACTGGAAGTGAAAAGAACGGAAACTGCAAAACAGGCAAACGGAGGACTCCTGTAGGATCTGATGAAATGCTCAGGTGTTGAGGCACCTGGTTGAATATATCAGTTTTGTTTTATTTTCCATAATGCTGGGAAAAAAAAACAACTTTGATTAAATGAAGAGCTGTCTCTGACTTTTGCACACAGTACTGTAGCGCACAGCGAATGGCGGCTGCCTACATGAGCGGTACTAGGTGTTAACCTCTTATAACCTCTTGGCTAGTATTGGAGGAAGACTGCAGCTGCTATTACACAGCTGCTATTGCTATTAATACTGGAAAAACCCTCCAGTATTTTTCAAGCTAATCTTAATCCGCTGCATCTATATGGTACAGTCATTTACCACAGACATAACACTGAGCAAGCACTGTATCAGGACCACTGCTTTGCTGCTACACCCAGTGCCCATTGTATCAGCAGCTTGGCATAAAGGAGCACTCTATAGTTCTACAACAGAATGGAGCCCAGTTGTTTCTTAGGATGATCTGCCACCCAAATAAAACCTGCTCTAAGGTGGTCCTCTGGGGGTCCTGACCATTAAAGAACAGGGTAAATAACAGTCATGCAGAGAAACAGATGGACTGCAGTCTATAACTGTGAAGTGGTCCTGTATGGTAGGTGGGGCTGATATAATATGAGTACTGATAGAAGGAAACACTAATAAAGAACTCGGTGGGTAGAAATTCTCTTCACTTATTGAACAGACCAGAAGATGTTCACAGAACACTTGAAATTGCCAATGGGCAAGATAACTAAGCCTGAAGTGGTTGGTTTAGTGCTCAGCGTAATGTGCCAAAGATTTTATCTGTGTAATCAACCATATTCAAAATACACTGCGGGTACAGATTAGCTTAAAAAGCTCTTAACGTACGCCCTAATTAAAACAATGAAGACTACTGGGAGGTGTTAAGAGGGAGAGGAAGAGAGACAGAGAGGCAATATGATACTTGAGCTAACTGCCTTTGGCCTGAGATCAACAGAAGCTTTTCATGGCACTGAGGTCGTAGACAAACGAAGATCTTAAACAGAAAGAGGAACCGAGAAGAAAGCAAGAGCAAGTGAGAGAGAGAGAGGAAATCAGATAGAGGGCTTCGTATGTGCAGCAGTGCCTGGCTCAGTGCAGTCCTCTTCTCTTTACATGGTGGTGAACTGACTGTGAGCGTGTCTCAGCTTCTCAGCAATCTATAGGTGCAAAACAGCATACGCTTTACAACATACCTCCTTTCACTAATTCAGTCATTCATTTCTGAGCATTACTCATCGCTAACCAGGACCAATCTGAACACTGTATCTGTGCTGGAAATGTTATACATTACACACCCATCAGCCAGAACATCAAAACCACCTCTTCGTTCCCCCGTCTGATTTATCAGCTCTGCTTACCATATACGAGCACTTTGTAGTTCTACAGTTACAGACTGTAGTCCATCTGTTTCTCTGTGTACCTTATAGCCCCCACGGGACCACCACAGAGCTGATATTACGAGGGTGGTGGATCATTCTTAGCACTGCAGTGACACTGACGTGGTGGTGGTGTGTTAGTGTGTGGTGCTGGTGTGAGTGGATCAGACAGCAGTGCTGCTAGACTACATCTCAGTGTCACTGCTGGACTTAGAGTAGTCTACCAATCAAAACTGTCCAGCCAACAGCATCCTATGATCACTGGTGACACAAGCTGTGCAGCAGATGAGCATCTGATTGTACGTCTACAAGGTGGACCAGCAAGGTAGGAGTGTCTAATAGAGCGGACACAGTGTTGTGTCTGCACTGCTGTGTCTGATCCACTCACACCAACACAACCCACACTAACACACAACCACTACGCCAGTGTCACTGCAGTGCTGAGAATGATCCACCACCCACATAATACCAGCTCTGTGGTGGTCCTGTGGGGGTCCTGACCATTTAAGCTCAGGGTAATAAAGTATACAGAGAAACGGATGGACGACAGTCCGTACCTGTTGAACAAAGTGATCCTATATGGTAGGTGGAGCTGATACAATGGACAGTGAGTGCAGGTGGTTATGGTTATGGTTCTGGCTGACCAGTGTATGCAGACCTGTGTGTTATATGAATAGAAGAGATGAATAAAAGCAGTTACCGTCTCATAAAACTTCACTTGCTGCTCCAGGTACAACTGCATCACCCTGTTGTAGTCATAGATGCGGTTGCTATGGAAGTGGTTCATCTCCGCTGAAGGAACAAAACCAAGATGGGTATCAGGTTTCAGTTCACAGAGGCAGTAGCCAAACATGTATCAGTTACGTGCTAAAGTCTCTGGAGGCTGTGGTATTAAAGGAACAGTGAAGCAAGTACACTCATCATCAAAGAATAGTCGCACCCAGAAGGTAGTGTGGGACTGCAGTGCTGAATAATGAATTCAGACTGATATGGTCAATATCTATTGAGCTACACATACAGAAGTAGTGTCTCTCAGTATGGCGTTGTGCCGTGACATTTTCTAACACAACATGCCAGACGTCTCAGCATGGAGCTGTAGAGGTTCCTAATGGTGTCCTGTGATAATCCATCCCATGCAGCTTGAATGTTCTCTCACAGTTACTGCTGATTGTGCAGTAGGGGTGGAGGTGGAGTGACCCCAGGCCTTCTGGACGATTGGCACGTGAGAACAAATCTTGGTGCTGACCACGGTGCCTCCACATACAGATTCGCTGGTCGTCTTTACCAAGGCATATGTGGGACTCATCACTGAAGATGACCCCCTGCCACTCTGAGTCACTCCATGACAGTCTGGCACGACACCATTGCAGTCTTTGGGGACACTGACTTGGTGTTAAGGGCAGTAGTCGTAGAAGCCTGGTCAAGCAGGTCTGCCAATGGTGCTGGCACCTACAGGATGACTCATGGAGGCATCACTGCTTGGTGAATGTCCACAATCGTGGCTGTAGGGTCAGTCAGGTACAGCGATAAGCCTGCTAATTGTTTATGTCACATAAGCAGCTGAGTGCAAAACAAGAAGCCTTTGCATGCCTCACGATGTCAAACCCCGCCAGTTTCCTTCTGGGTGCAAATATTCTTTTGATTAGGAACCTGCTGAACTTTTACAGAGTTCTCTTTACTCTCAGCAAAGACATGTTTGGTGTTTGAAATGCTTAGCATTAAATTAGATGAGGCTAATCATTCCCTGATTAGAGAGTCAGAGGGCCATTTTGTGCCATTTGTGTTTTTGCACACGGAGGAATTTGTCTTCAGTATTTAACCCATCCGTGAAGTGAACAACCACATACACACACTCTCGTGAACACACACTAGGTGTCAATGAGCACACCTGCTCAGAGCCGGGGCACCTACCCATGGCGGGCATCCCTATCCACAGCACCCGCAGCGTTTGTTAGGTGACTTGCTCAAGGGCACTTCAGTCCTTACTGTCGGTTCAGGGAATCGAACCGGCAACCCTCAGGTTACAAGGCTGGTTCCCTAACCTCTCCCATGACTGCCCATCACTGCCCCCAAGCAGGCTACAAGACTAGTGTAGCTAACATGTAAAGAAGCCTGCCAGAGACTGGTGCAAGCAAGGGAACGGTGCAATCTGTAAACACTCAGTCGTCTGATACGAAACTTCAGAACCAGAATCAGAATCATACAGATGTGGTGAGGGGAACCACATGTCCAAACAGTTTTTAAAAGCGAGCTCATAGGACGTTACTGTTAAGGTTCCAAACACACTGCCTGGCTGAAACTTTGTTGCATGACGGTTTGTTGCATTTGTTGATTTAATCTATGGGATTTAAATCCCCTTCAAATTGTTTTGCCACTGACATAAAACACTGCAATACTTCTAAAAGCAGTACGCATGTGACATCACAGTTGGCGAGAGTCTCTGCGGCTACGCCCATCGAGTATCGGAAAGACTAAGTGGCAGAGGTGGAGCAGGAAAATCTGAACGTGCAGCTGGTGAATAGGGAATATAGTTCCGCTTTATTTGGATTGTTGCAGTTTGCAAAAACAACTGGAATCCAGGTACGGAAATGTGGTGTTGCTGTTGCCCTTCTGTGCCAGGTTTGCAGGATTTTAGGGTTTAAAACAAAAAAAAATTAAATAGGTTAAGTTATATACTGTACTGATTCACATCAATACAATATTTAGCCTCTTTCATTTACATTTATATGCTGCATAACTGTAAAGTTGTTGTTTATACAGTCATGGAAAGACGGAGTGGGTGGATAGTCAGTGTTGGCCAAAACAATCCCAGGGGAACCCCGGAGCACAGTTAGCCAGATCCGTATGTGTATTTGGAAGCTCTGTGTGGAACAGAGAAACATTAAAGATCATGATGACCACAAGAAATGATTTTTTACTGTTGAGTCCAGCTGCCATTCTTTTCAGCAGACGGTGGCTTGTTTCATTCCCGGTTTTCCAGTTTTCCTTTTGCCACTTTAATGTCTATACTGTGAACTGCACAGATATTCCCTTTCCTACAAACAGCAGATTCCCAAAATCTCAAGATCTGAAAGTCTGTTTTAGGTGATGTACTTCTGACCAGCATACCAAACACCTAACATGTCTTCTACTAGGCTGAACTGAAAGTGTGGTGCAGTACCCTGTAATGCATATGACATGGTGCTGGCTCGCTTTCCCATGGTGACCTTCTCCGCGTGGGTTATCTTACTGGTGGCCACCAGTTTGTCAGCCTCCTTCACCTTCTCTATAGCAGCCTAGAAGGATCAAAAACACAACATGAATACGGTATACACAATCTGTCTTCGAGACATAATCCACTTTAACCATCCACCAGGGGGTGCTATCCGCTCAGAGGGACCTGTTTACTGCTTGTTTTGATTTCTGTTTCTTTGCTGACGGTACACAGCTGCTTCCTGTGAACTAGAATGAGACTGATGGCTTTTCTTTATAGTCGTTTCCTATATTTAAGTACCTTGTGAACTCCAATGGTGTCAGGAAAGCATCCCAGAAGCCCTTTGTACTCGTTATTGGTCTCCATAAGAAAGTGGAGGTCCTTCTTGGGCTGAGGAAAGGAAAGCACAGGAACGTGAGATCATTTTCCATCGGTTCACAATGCAACCACATAAACACAAACAGACAGTCCTCCATCTTCCCCATAATAAAAAAGGTGTGGAAATTCAGATACAACACGGTCACCAATGGCCTTTCAGAGGTAACAAAGGAGTTTCCTCATGGATCTAAATTCACTACATTCTATGGAAACATGTAAACCAACAGAGATAGTAACAACACTCACTACTACAGAAATAACTGATACCTCAGATTATGGGTCGTATGTAACACGTATGGTTATAAGCCAATGCCCCTACAAACATTGTTTAATAAGGACATGCTTATTGTGGTTCTAACTGACCTATTCAAGCTCCACCCACAAATGTGTTCTATTGTAGCCGCTGTCGTCTGATCGAGAAGGTTTTATAGAATGCTAGGAATTTATTTTATATCCTGTTTGATATCCTTCAGGGATTATATGGTGTTTGGATTGAATATGCTTTTTGTGGTGTAACTAAGGAATGTTAGGATGGTGGCATATCCGTTCTAGTTCTGATTAGCTGCACCATCACAGGCCCAGTTTGAATGGGATTAAACTGACTTGGGTTCCTTATGTCCCCTATTATAGGTGCTATAGGTGCTTCAACTATGTTCCACCAAACTCACTGTAGTGGTGGCTTGAACATTGTATTACCAGCTGAATAAATATTTTCCTGGCTTTCTTTAACCACTGATACTGGTTGTATATGGTCCCCTGGCAGACATACCCATATGAAACACTTCCTAAAATGAAACGATGGCTAAGTGAGGTCCCCAACCTCACTTGGTCTGGGCGATAGAACATCATCCCCATCCTCTCTACGCTGGTACAGCACCAGCAAGAGCAGAGAGAAAAAGTCAAAGCAAGATCTCACAGGCTGATTAACAGCACTGTAAGAGATTTTGGAGAACAACTGTTATTTGAACTCAACAGCCAAATAAATACATTCCTCCTTTCAGCGTTCCTTCAGAAGCTCTCCAGATTCATGCATGTGCTTTCGCAAGAGATCTTCATGCCAACAAAACCATCTGCAAACTTGATAAATACTGTGACATCGCGTTAGAGCGAACAACGGCAGCAAGTACTGTAACTAGCGTTAGCTAGCTAGGCTTTGTCTTAGCAAACTGCCGCTACACTCACTGCTAAGATGCAAACCAGCTGATGCTTCTTTGCCAACTACTTACATTTTCCCTTTCTGCTTTAAATGGTGCAGCTGTGCTGAATTAAAACCACAGATATCACCAAAACTCAAACTACAGCTCACCCCCATAAAGTAGTAATCTAATCCAATCTGAATAGGTCTTCTCTAATTCCAAGAGCAAATTAAAACAGGGCTTAAGCAATTTCATTAAAGGGGGTGATGACTAAAATGGCGGCTACAGGTACACACCTGTTCAAAGATCACATGACCACATGTGATTCAACCCACTAGAAACTCATTTATAATGTTATTGTCATCTGGATGTTTCACATAAAAATGGGATTACCTATGTAATCCAGTCTGAACAGGGTTTGTAATCTGTTGGGTAGCGTGGCCAGTTAAATGGGAAGCTGTATAAAGCCGCTACACAAGACTCGCTAAGAATTTCTCATTAGGACTGAATGGAGTTTTAAACCCACGCTCTGTAAAGCTTGTCCAACCTAGCAACAGCTGCTATGGAAGTACACCTTTGTGGGAGGAGCACTGATAGGGCAAATTACAGCCAAGTCAGGCTTAGCTCGACACTAGCCAACCGATTCAATCCAAAAGTGCAGCTATAGATCAAAGTCTGAATGTAACAAGTGACAGGAGTGTCCCTGAACGTCTTATGTAAGCCTCAGTCTATGAAGCTCCATGTTGAGAAGGATCATTTTAATTAGTCATAGCAACTCAGATCAAAGCCATGACTAATACCCAGCTAAACTCGCATCAGCTTTTGTGCATTTTTCGATTGAATCAATGTGCAGAGATGTGTCATCACTAGGTAACACAAGGAAATCAGAAGGCTCTACAAGTAAGGGAGGTCCAGAACTGTACGGTCCGCGTAAAGGCTTCTGAAGGCATGGATGCTTACCAGACACGTCCTCCGAATGGATGCTGCGTACACATCAAACAACAACAACAACCGGGTTTCTGTTTAAGTGCATGTTACAGCCATCAGAGCTAATGAACAAGGCAGTAAGCTAACAACTGAATGAGAGTTTGTCTGAGCATGAATGTGAAGGATAGGCAGGGAATGGCTGAAAAGAGAAGGGAAAAACAGAGCCAAGCCTGTTCCCTTGTTTCCAGGCAGCATCTGGCCTGGCCCTGAGCTTCTGCCGCAGCCTCTGAGTACATGTTAACAGTTTTGCTAAGCAGGAAAACAGAACCAGGAAAGTGAGCATGGTGTGGGGCTGGGCATTAGCGAGTATATTGCTACACAGTGTAATATAAACTCACCGGACAAAATAATTAGTGGCCTGTGAATGAAACGTGCCTAATAGAATCTAATGCCTCCACAAGCACCAATAACAGCTGTGACTGGGTTCGGCATGGACTGGACAAGTTTCTGGATGTAGGCCACATCAAGGCTCAGACACTCATCAAAGAATTGTGCAGCTGGGTCAGATTTGGTGGATGCCCTCCCTGGCACAGTTCCAAGGAGAATTCCCTGTAGACTGGGGTTTGTGCCACTGCTGGTAGACTCTTATGACCGTACGCTTCCATACACCTGCAGATTCAGCTACTTCCTTCACTCTACGGTCTTTGGCAGGTCCAAATGCAGTCACTGTTTTTAGCCAATCATTAACATCTGCTTTGGAGCCGTTTTCCACACATGTAGAGACATTGACTGCACGGTACCACCTCTTCTCAATCTATGGATCCAGTCGCTCACACTCCCCATCATCTGCATACAGCGCCATCTGAAGAAGCCGTAAGTTAATACCACCTTAAACATGCCATGTTTTTTTGTCCGGTGAGTTTATAAAACACATTTAAAACTGGCCGGTCATTTTTTTTTACCAATGTTATTAAGCATTGTTGAATCACATGATTTCATCCAAGCACCCACAAAAACTCATCTGGAACATCGAAGGATGCTCAAGTCCACCTAATAAGTCCACACTGTGATTTATTAAAGGGCTTAGTTGCATATTTAAGTCTTCTGCAATGCCAGTACTGCAAATGTCAGTAATGTGATAACCCTCGCATAAAGTGACCTTACACTTATAAAAAGACCGAGCATCAGGAGTCAAGGGATTTCCTGGAAGTCTGAGCTGTAAAAAGAAGCAGGAAACCGGAAACATTCTGAATGATAAGGTGCAAAAAAAAAAAAACACAACATGAAGGACTTCAGCCTCGGTCACACGTATCCAGATACGTCTCCTCATCTGCTTGAGTCATGACTCAAAAGCACTCACATGCCAGCCCACTGGGGGGATATAATACCCCTTACAGTTCGATGTCACACACTCAAGGATGCACATGTTCTATATGTGCAGTGCACCAAATTTAGAGCTCACCATAAGAAAGAGAGTATCGGTATAATTTGACCAGCAGACAGTCAGACCTATATAACAAAGTTCCACCGATGTCAGAATTCCCACAATGCACCACTATAAGTAGTGCACACTCAATATACCTTACGGGATACCCACGATGCACTGCATTGTTTGGATGATGGTTCCTGTGTAACTTCAAACGTACAATTAGCCGGTTCAGCTACAATAGAAGCTTCTCCAAAGATCTCTTCAGCTCTTCCTGTCACAGATAACAATCAGCTCCTCTGATGTGAGCAGTTATACTGAACCGGTAATGAGCAAATCCATTCTATACAGAGATCCAGATTTCCAGAAATATCTGCATGTGTGTGGAACAGGCCTTGGAGCTTTAAGAGGTTAATTCATAGTTCAACTTTAACATTTCTCCCAATATTACAGTGCTTAAGCTTCTGAGGACATGCCATTATTCTTATTATATACTTATAGGTATTATATACTTCATCAATAACACTCAAGATAAATGGTACAAAATATGACTATAATATATTCCATGCATGCAAATTAATAAACAAAATTGAATATAAGCATTTACTTAGTGTACAGTACTCATGATATTTGCATGCACGCAGCTGGTACTGCAGGCAATGTGGAGATTCCACCAACAACTCTGACACCACTCAACCACTCATCTTTCTCTTACTGTATATCAAACCAATACTGCACATCAATAGTAAATGACCCTTGGCTTGAAACATACACAGGTAAATAGTGGTGTAGTGATTCACTCAGGCCAAGATTCCATTGGATTCATGATACTGGGTCCATGACTTGATTCCATTGAATGATGGAAAATGATGACTATAATCATGTTGCTGCACACATTTCTAATGAGCTGGGAGGCAGGAGGAGTGCTGGAGCCATCCACATACTTTTGGCAATAACGTGTATACAGCAACATCTATATTTTAAATATATACAAATATGTAACCTCGTGCTTCAGTAGACCCACTAAAGGAAAATATAGGAATATATATATACAGCTGCTCAAAACCACAGTTAAAAGACCCGGGGTTCTCTATATGGGCATACTGCCAACTACAAAAAGCTAAACATGTTCAAAGGTGGTTGGTGTGGATCAATGGATAAGACCACTACCCACCAGGGAGCTACCACAGCATCTGGGAGATGGGGGTTCAATTCCCGGTCTGGGTGACTATGCTGTGCTACACCAATAAGAGTCCTTGGGCAAGACTCCTAACACTACACTGGCCTACCTGTAATATAGATTCCCCTGTAAGTCGCTCTGGATATGAGCATCAGCTAAAGGCCATAAATGTAAATGTAAGGGGGGGGACATGGTGCTTGGAGCAGTGAGGGTACCTGTTCTGCCACCATCTGAGCGATCTCCTCATAGGTCCTCCCTGCTGCTGTCAGAGCGTCCGTGAGCGTGGCCTCTCCTGCAGGAAACCCCACAACCACACATTCACAGTCCATAACCACACACATAAAAACAAGCACTGCTCCACCTCTAATTATGGTTAACCCAAAGCCAGAAACTTGCCATAACATCCATATATTACACGGGAAAGACCAGACAGCGTCATGTACCTTCATATCCACTGCTGGTGAATACGGATGACAGGTTCTGGAAAGCTTTGCCGATCCGCTGGTACTCCTTAGGTAGGGCTATGAGGAAATATGGACACTCGTTATTAGCCAGTGGTGGTACACAAACCCAGCTGAGTTAAAGTAGAGATATCCAGAAGAGACTCTAGTGTCACTCTCAGTTCACTAGTCTTTAATAGAAGCTCATTAATTAGACACTGACGTCTATTCAACTGATCATAACCACAACACACTGAAGGAGAACAGTTTCCATTAGCTAGAACCAAGCCCCCCCCCAAAAGGTCAAAGCAAGCCCAAAACAAAGTGACGGATGTCCCCTGATTGGTGGGCTCGCTTTACGCTTCTTTCATTTGGAGATGTTACGTTTTTATGCTCACATAAGCCAAAAGGAAGGACAGATCTGTCCATAAAGTAGAGGAGTAAACAGTAAGATATTAGAGAGGTCAGATATAAGAAACTGTCATTAACCATAAATAAATTTCATTTTGTCTGTTTGCAAAAATGACAGAAGGAATATGAAGGACAAGCATTTAATTTGGGGATTCGTGGAAATTTTTAAATGATGGCCTGATCTGGGCAGCATCTGTCTGGTAAGACTTGACGCTATTGCGATTAGAGGAGGACGATGTACTATAAAAAGGTAATCACTCTGGACACATAAAGCCTACAGAAATAAAGGGAACTACAACTACAGGGGTTGGACATTGAAACTGAAACACCTGGTTTTAGACCACAGTCATTTATTAGTATGGTGTAGGGCCTCCTTTTGCGGCCAATACAGCGTCAGTTGGTCTTGGGAATGACATATACTGCGTCCTGCACAGTGGTCAGAGGGACTTTAAGCCATTCTTCTTGCAGGATAGTGGCCAGGTCACTACGTGATGCTGGTGGAGGTTGGTCCTTCTTGGTGGTATGCTGACATTACCCTGGATACCGTGGCTCTTGATACATCACAAAGACTTGCTGTCTTGGTCACAGATGCGCCAGCAAGATGTGCATCAACAGTTTGTCCTCTTTTGAACTCTGGTATGTCACCCATAATGTTGTGTGCATTGCAGTATTTTGAGCAGAACTGTGCTCTTACCTGCTAACTGAACCTTCACACTCTGCTCTTACTGGTGCAATTAATGAAGATTGGCCACCAGGCTGGTCCAATTTAGCCATGAGACCTCCCACACTAAAATGACAGGTGTTTCAGTTTCATTGTCCAACCCCTGTAGCATCTAACTGTATTGGAATCAACCGGTTACTACCATCCTCAGAATAAAGTCCTGATCACTGGTTTTTGGGCAGGTCCATCCATAGTAGGATGTGCTGGTTAGTTTCTAGGCTTGGACATTTCACTTACGGCCTGTACAGCGCTTCCAGTGCTCGTTTCCTACTGTCAGCAGGTCCTTCACTCCATCATCCATCGCTTTGGTGAAACGGCTGAACTGCTCACACTTCTGTTCCCTACACGAAAACACACACATGCACATATACAGTGAGAGGAAACAAGTACTCACACACTTTTGTTTTTTATTTAATGGACTTCGAGCAATTGAATCCGGCTGCTGCCAAAATGTAATTGTGGTTAAAACATTATAAACGTCTTTGCCATTGGTTAGCAAGAATTTCATGCAAGATGTAGCAATTACAGGCATGAAGCTTCAGTAAGACCTTCCCGGTACACTGTATCTGACTTGTGGCATGCCGCTGATATTAAAACCTCCAACCAGTTCTTACCCTTAACTACACCCTTCCCACAAAACACTGGCAATAGAGATCTTGCCATGAGTATTTTTGCTGCCGCTTGTTAACCCGCACTGCTGGAGTGTTATCTTCCATCTCCTGGAACACATGCATGTGTCTTGGCAGTGTCTTGACATATCGGTCTATCCGTCACCAAAATCAATCCTGTGTTTAGTGCTAGCATCAACACCAATACTCCTGCGGTATCAGTACAACCATAATATTCAATCGCAAAAACAAAATAAAATTTGATTACTACCGCTGTTTATATGCATAACAACAACTAGTCTGGCGAAATGTGATCTACATTCATGACAATATTTACATCTAGAGCTCTGTAGTGCATCTTCTCAAACAGAGCTACCTGTAGGCCTGTAGGGGTTCTATAGAAAGAGTGTATAAATATGATAAACAGTTTTCTGAACATACAATAGTGAAATAAATCTGAGAAAAATTCTATAAAGTGTGCACTAAAATAAGATTATCTGGCTATGTAAGCATAAAGACTGGTTCACAGTGATTTTCTAAATAAACAGATCTAATACAATATCTGATCTGGAATCTAGGAGACATGCTTCCAGTAGTGTAGAGAATCAAACAGAACTGCGGAATTTTGGTCCAACACAAACCCAGAACCTGTACAACTAGAGACACTAGTTGGGTGAATGGATTAGAGCAAACAACTGTAGAGTCTAATGGCTGCAGGGATAAATGACCTAACATAAGATTAGCTGGCTATGTAAGCGTAAAAACTTGTGCATTACTTTTAAGATTAAGATTTAAGATTTAATCCCTTATTGATCCCACAGTGGGGAAATGTAGTCTTCCGATTTTAACCCATCCGTGAAGCGAAACACCCACAAACACACTCACTAGTGAACACACATACTAGAGGGCAGTGAGCACACTTACCCGGAGCGGTGGGCAGCCCTATCCACGGCGCCTGGGAAGCAGTTGGGGGTTAGGTGCCTTGCTCAAGGGCACCTCAGTCGTTACTGTCAGTTCAGGGAATCGAACCGGCGACCCTCCGGTCACATGGCTGGTTCCCTAACCTCCAGCCCGCGACTTTATTGTCCAGTTTCCACTACTGTGTAAATCTGTGGTCTCTGAGCTCCTTTCCTGCAGAGTTTAGTTCCAACTAGCATCCAATAAGCCACCACTGCATCTTACTTTACATAACTCTGATCCAGCCAATCAGGGGCTTGGGAAGAGGCTACTTTGCTAGAACAGGTGGGTCAAGTTGTGGCTAGAACTAGGCTCTGCAGGAAGGCAGTTCTCCAGGACCCACTGCTGTAACATTTTTGTATTCAACGGACTTTTATTAATGATTCTGAATCACAGCAAAACAATGCACCTGAGTCAAGTGGTGTGATTCATTTCCTGAAGAATTTCATCAATCAATCTAATCAACCAGGTTACACCCCACTTCTACAGTGTACTACAGGTTTCAATACGGCATCAGTTTGATTGAATGTGCAGTCAAACGTTTCCTCACACTTCCAGAAGTTCTTGGTCAGGAAATCCCTCCGGCTCTATCGTGGAGAAGATCATCACCCCCACCGTTTCATCCTTCTCTGCTTTTCTCTTGCCTGTTTTCCAGTCCTGCGTGTATCAACACAAGAGACATTCATGAAAACCAGACCACACGTTTGCAGGGCATTACAAATTCGGTAGAAACTCAATGGTAAAAACACGATCTGCCACCGCACCTTCTCGTCCCTGTAGGTGAGGAAAAGCTGAAAGACTTCACTGTTGGAGATGACAGGGTGCCGACACATTCTCGTCATCCAGGCCTGGAGCCTCTCCATTCGCATCTTAATGAACTCCTCTTCAAAGCGGCCTGACACACACAAGCAGCCTCATTTCATTCACTATCGCAATCAACGGCACATTGTAGCGCTACGCTGCATTCGACACCAGACCAGCAGAAACGGAAATTCACTAAATCACTGGAATAAGATAATGTAATAATAAAATGGAGGTGTGGCTGTTCTTAATGTGCGAAATATTAGGTATAGCAATATTTAACACAGATGTGCGGTATATAGATACATATCTGGAAATGAATAAGAGACCACTCCAGTTTCTTCTTCAATCAGCATCTCCACATGTACATGTTCTAGCTGTACTGGCAGATACAGTGAGCGTCTGGTTCATAAGAACAAGGTCCAGCAGCAAACACACAGGACGGCACAGGTACAAACTGGCAGAGGGCCAAACCCACTCTCTACTGACCGTGATGAGCGCCACCTCATTCCAATGTGCCTTAACCACCGTAAGATGACCTCAAGTGACCTACAGAGAGACTGGCGACCGGGGGGTGGGGTGAAATGCACAGCGAGCATGGTTCTAAAAACAGATCTAATACAATATCTGATCTGGAGTTTGGGAGACATGCTTCCAGTAGTGTAGAGAATAAAACAGAACTGAGGAATTGTGGTCCAACACAAACCCAGAACCTGTACAGCTAGAGACATTTTAAGGGGGTCTCTTCAGTTTTTCCAGAGCTGTATATGGAATGAAGTAGTTACATTAAAACTGAGTTAGTACTAAGGTGCTGGTGCACTATTACAGATCATCATAAAAGAGCTCCAGTGCGGATGGAGGAACAGGTGATGGAGGATGGGTGAATGGATTAGAGCAAACAACTGTGGAGTCTAATGGCTGCAGGGATAAATGACCTGCAGAGGCGTTCCTTCCTGCAGCAGGGCAGAAGCAGTCTGCTGCTCAGTGTGCTCCTTTGTCCCTGTAGCCGAGGAGTGGGTGAAAGGGGGTTCCTCATAATCGCTGACACCTTTGCTGGCATCCGTCATGAATAATATCATGCTACATTAAAGTGTAGGGAGGTTTGGTTTTCGGCTGTCCTTTGATGTTACCGTTTGGGTCAGGTTATAGATTTCACTGTAACAGTCTTGACAGGTGGTTTAGGACGGTCTAGGTTCATGGTTTGGGATATTGATGCATTATCAGTGGAGACATTCTGATATCGTCGCTGTCCCAAGAAAAACAAGTATCTCCAAAATGGCAACTTTACAGGAGAGGCCAAAAACCTAATTAAATTTGAATGGAAGTCAATGGAACCAGACGTCATTCCAAGCAGTTTTGGGCCGTTTCTGTTGGTCTATTCTCCATGGAATTTCCACACAGTGTAAACAGCAGCTCACGTGATCAAATGATGCATAAAAGTAAAAATCAACAAAACGGAGATACATGTTTTTCTTTGGACAGCGACGATATGTAAAAGCTTTGCCCACCGAATTTTAGAATTTTAGAGCCATTACATTTGTGCAGCTTTAACTGTTTAGGTCTGTCACTTCTCACCATCATTAAGGATTCTGATTGGCTTGCAGTGTGTGATAGGACTCTAAGCCTGCGACTGAAGTGTCCTCACCTGTCACCTGCTTGTCTGGCAGGCATGGGATCGGGATGGCTGAGCCAAATTTCTCCAAAAGCCTCTCATATAGCCAATCAAAGTGCTTGTACCTATGATTGACAGGTTTGTTGGTGGTCTGGAAAAAAAGACATCCGAGTTCACATTTGAAATTTTATATTCATTTCAATTCAATTCAATTTAGTATTCATTTGTTTTTTCCTTGATTTATTTTTTACGTTGTACTACTTACATTGGGAGTGACTTGATACTCGATGTAGCTCTTCAGGCCATACATTTTGGAACCTTTTTTGGGGTCTGCTACAACACAGTCCAGCTGGATCTCAGGATACTCCCACACAGGCCCAACTTCCCCTCTCTGAAAGGCGTACCAATAAAAATGACTTCTAACTGAACAAAAACAAATCAAATGTAGCATTCACCATAACCCATATGTGTCACTTAAAAAGATACACCCAGGAAAACAAATATCTAATAATGACTATTACTGAAACATAAGGAGAGCCACGTCTGATGCTTAAAAGGAGCAGGGCACTCCTCTTAGGGGGCAGGCTAATGCATTTGAATGACAAGTAGGTAAGCAGGTGGCTAAAGCAATCAGAGAATGCTAATGAAGAAGACGATCAATAATTAGATCACACTTTAAACTTACAGTTTACAATTTACGATGGACATACAGTGAGGAAAATAAGTATTTGAACACCCTGTGACTTTGCAAGTTGCAAATCAAGGAGGGGTCTGAAATTTTTTATCTTAGGTGCATGTCCACTGTGAGAGACATAATCTAAAAAAAACCCTGGAAATCACAATGTCTGATTTGTTAATAGTTTATTTGTGTGTTACTGCTGCAAATAAGTATCTGAACACCTGTGAAAAACAGTGTTAATATTTGGTACAGTAGCCTTTGTTTGCAATTACAGATGTCCTGTAGTTTTTCACCAGGTTTGCACACACTGCAGCAGGGATTTCGGCCCATTCCTCCACACAGATCTCTTCCAGATCAGCCAGGTTTCTGGGCTGTCACTGAGAAACACATAGTTTGAGCTCCCTCCAAAGATTTTCTATAGGGTTCAGGTCTGGAGACTGGCTAGGCCACTCCAGAACCTTGATATGCTTCTTACGAAGCCATTCCTTGGTTATCCTGGCTGTGTGCTTTGGGTCATTGTCATGTTGGAAGACCCAGCCACGACCCATCTTCAATCCTCTAACTGAGGGAAGAGGTTGTTCCCCAAAATCTCACAATACATGGCCCCGGTCATCCTCTCCTTCATACAGTGCAGTGGTCCTGTCCCATGTGCAGAAAAGCACCCCCAAAGCATGATGCTTCCACCCCCATGCTTCACAGTAGGGATGGTACTCATCATTCTTCGTCCTCCAAACCAGCCTTGTGGAGGTCAACAATTTTATCTCTGGTGTCTTTGGACAGCTCTTTGGTCTTAGCCATGTTAGTAGTTGGGGTCTTACTGATTGTGTGGGGTGGACAGGTGTCTTTATGCAGCTAACGACCTCCAACAGGTGCTTCTAATTTAGAATAATAAGTGGAGTGGAGGTGGAGTTTTTAGAGGCGGACTAACAGGACTTTGAGGGCCAGAATTTTTGCTGATTGGCAGGTGTTCAAATACCTATTTGCAGCAGTAAAACACAAATAAATAATTCATAAAAAAAAAATCATACATTGTGATTTCCAGCTTTTTAGATTATGTCTCTCACAGTGGACATGCACCTAAGGTGAAAATTTCAGAATCCTCCAAGATTTCTAAGTGGGAGAACTTGCAAAGTCGCAGGGTGTTCAAATACTTATTTTCCTCACTGTATATAACCATGAACAGAAAACCCAGATAATATTCATACAACAAAGTCACAGGGAATTCATTGTGTTTGAATATGGTCAAGACTAGCTTTTCCTCCATGCTGAATGAGTAAATGAATAGAGAGACGGCACTCTCAATAGTGATTTTACAGCTGAGATGACTTCTAGCACTGCTTCAGGAACCATTTCCCTGTAGCGGAAGTCCAATGACATCATTCCTAGTGGAAAATGTCTGTAATTGAAATTTTGGTGCACTAGTTCACTGAGCCGTCATGTCCAAAATCGCACCATTGTCTAGATATTTTATTTGATAAACATCTGTTGTTTTTCCATTCCAAGGTCAGAATCTCAGCATTTAGAATATTTGGCCGACGTCTCCTCGACATTCTGAGATTCCTCCTCTATTATAAATAGGAATCCCTCTACAAGTTTTATCAAGTGCATGGACCCCGATGATTACCATTTTCAATGTTCTGTAACTTGTGCATAGTTGTTTAGTCCTTCGCAGCAGTTACGACAGTTCGCAGAAATATGTTCTTCATCAACTCCAGACCCATGTTGATTGTCTGGGTTGAAAAAAAAAATAATAACTGACATGTTTTTCATGCACGGTTTAAAAGTAATTTAGGGAGAAAGGAAATAAGATGGAACTAATTTCACTGCTCACAAATCATGGCTCCATTTTCATGTTTCGGTATTATGTTATTTTAGAGCTGTGCAGAGCTATTTAAATGATAGATCTGTGTGGGGAGGAGCTTCCCTTGTAGAATTCTGTCGGCAGCAGACTCCCCTGCTCCTAAATTGAAAAGCTCTTTAAGTCTAGGTGGTTCTCGCACTCACGTGAATGGCATAGCCAGCATTCAAAGCAATGAATTTCCCTGAGCATATGTATGCAAATGAAATGCTATGGTGCATGCTGCTCCATAGACAGCAATGGCAGAAAGAACTCTTCAGAGAGTCTTAGCACCCCTTTACTACTAACGCATGGGTGTGTTAAATGGGTGTGTCTGTTTGATAGTGACAGCAGTACAAGATTTTGAAATATCTGCCATCGTCCTGCAAACTGCAAATCCAGCATTCACAGCGTTAATATTCAAACACTGTAACTGCACAGGGCGAGGGTCTTACGTAGACTGTTAGCTTGTTTCCTTTGGCGCTCTGTTTGGATAGGAGGAACAGCTCGGGGCCTGATTTGGAGAACCCTGGGAATCTGGACATAGAAGACAAAGTCAATGCAGCAAAGACTGTGTATCCCCTTCCAGCTGCTGGAACCCTCTAACTGTATGGTACAAATAAGGTTCCCCGCAGGGGACTTACTTGTTGAGGGAGATTTTCATGGAGGACCCGTGCACTCCTCCTCTAGTGATACCCCCTCCCTCCCCTGCTTCTCCTTCAGCAAACCCCGAGGACTTCCTGTCATCCCACTCATCATCCCACTCGTCATCTTCAGCACCTTATAACACATTCCACATGGACAGTGAGACATTAGTTACATACCTATGAATCGAGAAGGTCATCAAATCAAACCCAGCTTTAAATAAACCGGGTCCATGCTAGTGAAGAACACTCGGGATGAGGCAGTCAAATCACAAACACAACTACTTTCTATATCACTACGTAAAAGCCCAGAACACAGTCGTAGGTTACTGCGGGAGGCTGGAGTAAGCATGTGCATGCTAAGGATGAACTGGCTCCTCACAGCATATCATTTACCAATAGGCCTCAGCAACTCCAAACGGACAACACGCAACACAATTTACTCCAAGACTGAATCACATGCTGGTGAGTCTCTATGAGAGTTTAACACATGCAGCATAGTAAGGTTGTTATGCACACCCCGGGATCAATCGTATACCTGTGTAATCGATTAAGTACGGATATGGATAAATGTCTTTGGGAGAAGAGGAGAGAGACCACTTATTATTTAAAGGGAAGGTCACAGGATCACATGATCAACAACTTTCAGTTCAGACCCGTCTTTGCCCACGAGGACAGTGTTCACCTGCTCCGTCTGTTGGTCAGCTGACTTGGTGATAGGTAGCCAAGCACAATTTAGCTAAGCTAAGGTGGCTATGAGTGTAAGTAAGGCCTGTCGTTTGAGCAATAGCCAGTGCAGGTGAACACTCCCTTCTAAGACCCGCCCCCAAACGTGTCAAACGAAGAAGAAGAAGAAGAAGAAGGAAAAAAAAAAAAAAAAAACTTTGCAAAATCTGCAAATAGAAAAACAAAATAAAAGAAAAGTCTGGAAAAATAATAAACACAAATATCAGAGTGTGTGAAAATGAGTGGTAATAATTTTGAAAATTTTATTTTGATTTAACTCATATATTATATATATTATATATATGATAATAAATATAATATATATGATAATATATATCATATATTTTATATTTTGGACATTTAACAGTTCACATTTGCTTGTGGGTTTCATGATTTTTCAAGGATTTCCATTAACTTTGAGACAAAATTAACTATATATATACATATATATATAATATAACAATCTATAACATAATTGATAACATAATTGATACAGTGCAGAACCTTAAAAACTATAACCTGATAAAACTCAAATACACGCCATTTTCTCCTTAACCCAACTGCAGTCAACCAGCAAAGACATGTTTGCTGTAGAAGCAACCATCGGAGCCCAAACATGTCTTTGCCAATTAGCTGCACTTGGGGTGAGCAGACACATGCGTACGTTTTTGTTTATTACTTGAACGTAGGGCTGGATGACTGGGAGGGAGAGCTGTGGGTCTTTACCTGGGCCCTGGTAGGCCTGCGGATGACCGTAAGAAGTGGAGCCCCAGGCATTGCCGCTGTTCTTTCCGGTCTCCGTTCCCTCCGGCTGAGCTGCCCAGTTGTTGGAGAAGCCTCCAGAGGCGTTGGTGTCAAACACAGCCCATGGGTCATTACCATTACTCGTCTGTCAGAAACAGAGGCAAAGGTTGAAGGAGTGCCGGTGAAGGTTTCACAAGGAGACTAGTTCTGCTCCCCCACGTTCATTACTCTACTCTACTGGCTGGAGGTGCGCCGATCACCATTAGAACCATGCTTCTTTCCACTTTCTCCACATGTAGCTGATCAGCCAAGACATGTTTAGCGTCTGACATGTTCGCTTCTTTAGTTTTGCACTGGAGCTACGAGGCAGAAGCACTGTGCATATCGTAGGCTTAAACACTTGTCTTAGACGATGTTGAATCGTAGGCTCTTAAAATCCACAGCTCAGGCTTACAGCTTAGCAAGTACATGGTACAATTCCGGTCCTGCTGATGGTTCCTGGACATTTAAGGGGTTAAGTAGATTTGGGTAATGAGTCCTGCAATATTCGCCGTGCAACAGTGTGTTTTTGTGTTCTAAATGAAATAGAGAATGGAGTTCTAGCTATTTAAGAAGAAGCTTTCATCCATATTCATACATAACAGCATTTCATACAGAGTCGAAAACTACATTAGCAGGTCTATGTGAGAACTGTAAATAGCTCAACACATACTGAGGAAAATTTTAGGTATGTGCCAGGCTACAGTTGTAAATATGATATTGCGATATTAAAATTTTTCCAATCCACGATATATCATGATACCGATTCTTTTCAAACATCAGCTGGAACATTAAAATACCCCTGGGGCCAGATTCAAAATAACTCAAAACAGTTCATTTTATTAAATATTAAATTGTTACACTAAATTCAGTTTGACTAAATTATTTTTGCTTTCTTTATAATAAATAAAGTGCTGAGAATATAACAGCCCTACAGGGATATATACTGTACATATAGCCACTGGCCCAGCCCTACACCAAGCTAACCAGTGAGGAGACCTTGGGAATGATTTCTGATGCTCCATATTTATGACATCATTAATTCTGGATAAGAGTATCTGACAGTTCCCATAAATGGAAATGTATATAGTCAGTATACAGTCAAATCTTTTATCTCCACAATGGAAACTTAACAGAAGAGGAGGAAACCAAACGTTAATGCCCCACCCCTAAAGCTAATTTAAATATCATGACACTTAAACACCACACCTAGAGTACCTGGGGTTTTTAAATGATGTAATAAAATAAATAAAACTGGAATAACAGAGAGACAAGCTGCCATTACCTGCTATATTACATTCCCATTAGCTTCATTTCCACAGTGCATTATTAAAGAAGTAAACATGGCTCGGCCAACTGAACACATTTGTTGGGGGGTTGGGGGGTGGTCCTAAAAATGTTGTTGTAGGCTAAACTAAATGCTGAAACTGGCATGATTACGTCCCCCTTACATGCCATATCAACTGAAACCGTGTGCATAAATAAAGCGGAAAGACCTCAGCAGGGTCGATGCTCAGATATCCTGAAACAACCGTCCTTGTGTGCTCTGGTAATAGGGGTTAGCTGTGTGAAGCTGGGGGCAGGGAAGGCATAGAAAGGAGGTCTATAGAAAAACGGAGCTGAAGTGTGACTCTCTAAATGGACAGCGCTGACGTATGCGATGTTGCCTTCTATACCATACGTGAGTTTCTTGCTTCCTGTGAGGCATTCAAAAGACTCCCGTCAATATCTGACTTAATAACCGACTGCCAAAGAGAGTCTATTTTCAGAGGACCCTCTATTCAGGAGTCTTCCACTTCAACATACAATACGTGAGAATACCTCAGTGACGCTCTAAAGAAAGCAAGGCTAATCGCCCCTTTCTGCTAGACTCTGAATGAGCACTTCCTCCAGCCCTATGGGCCCGTGCGTGCGTGTGCGTGTCTGATGACACACCCCTATAGGCAGGCATCAGTGGACTCTGGCCTTCAGGGCACAATAGGTACGGGGCGGTTTCTACACAATGCAGATTAAAGGTAAATACAAACAGCATGCAAAACACAAGGAAAGCTTGCTGGCCTGCTTTCACCTTGATTCTGTTACACAACCAAGAGCAAATTCACATGCCATGCACTGGGATCTTCACCATGCTGGGAGCTGTGTTTGTGTGCTTGTGCGTGAGTGTGAGTACAGGAATACAACAACAAGGCGAAATGGAACTGAACAATTCTATTAATTTTACAACATTTTATCATAATTCAATTGCAAAAAGTGGTTTGATGTGAAACTTGGACTCTTGGATTTCTTTGCAACCATGGATCGCAACGTCTATTGGTTTATAAATGACAAAATACTAATGAATTAAAAAATATATAACACCCTGCCTATCCAAACATTTTGCCCTGGGTGACCAAAGTGCTCTGTTTGTGGAAGTCCGAGGGTCACAAGACAAAACAATATACAAATACAGAATTTAATATTTTTAATTACTTTATATGCACTTTAAATGTATTTTTATTTTATTTTTTTATTCTTAAAAAAAAAACCCTTCTAAATAAAAAACAATAATAAAATACTTTTTAAATACTTTTAAAAATAATTTTATTTTATAAAATATATAAAATATATTTTCACAATTTTTATAACATATATTTTTTATATAAATAGTATATATTTTCTTATTTACTTATTTTCATAATTTTTTATAACATATATTTTTATATAAATAGTATATATTTTCTTATTTACTTATTTTCATAATTTTTTATAACATATATTTTAATATAAATAGTATATATTTTCTTATTTACTTATTTTCATAATTTTTTATAACATATATTTTAATATAAATAGTATATATTTTCTTATTTATTCATTTCCATCATTTTCTTTTATTAAAAAAATTTAAATAAAACAAAAAATATTTTCACTTTTATATGCAATACACAAAATTGAATTTAGTATAAAGATGTGCTGGCCACATCAAACACTTCTGGTTTCCTAAACCTTGTGCCTCATTACGTTTCTCTAGAATAGCATATTTCACATCAAAGCACTCTAAATGATTTAACATCTTAATTACTGAATAAAGCAGAAATTGCTGGAATAAAATGCAAAAATTCACAACAAAAAATTAATAGGCCAGGCGATGTAAATTAGGTCAGTAAACAATCCCTCTGTAAACACTAACGTTAATAATTGGCCTTGTTTATGGTTTTATTGTCCTTCATCCTCGGAGAGAGGGAGATTGGTGTGAACAGTGGTGGAATCATAATATGTAAATTGGTGCTGATCAGTTTGATTGCCGGTGAGGTGCATGTACGTGCTCATTCTTTTTTGAGTCACAGGGCCGTCCGCTCCTGCGTCAGTGTGTGTAGATGGGGAAGGGGAGGGTAGCTGGGGGCAGAGTAATGGCAGAACAGGACAGGGGGGCCTCCATGCATGGCCCTAGAGCCTGTCCTGCACTGTGGTTACCTCGTCAGGGGAAGTCGGGGAGACAGGGGTGAGGGGGGTGCCAGGACTTTCCACCTGAACTACATCCACCTTCAAGGAGAAATGTAACATCATCACAAAGGGCCTGCAAGGAAAGGGTTAACCCTCCAACAGCCACTACGAGGGTGCTTTGCCAACAGAGCTACAAAACACTGGCTGATACATTTCAGGCTTACTGTAGGCCAAGATCAGAACTTTGACAACCACATGAGTCTACATGTTGCGCAAAGCCACTTCTCTGTGGACGGTCATTCGGCATTTCAAACACCCCTTCCTGTCAGAGTGGGCGGATCATCAATATTCTATAACCATACAGTTAGTAAAGCTGTAGCTCCTGCTGCCGAAACCTAGTCTCTACCAAACGTCACACTGCCTGCTGGTTTAGAGCTGCTATTTCGGTGAGGTTGCAGTAGGATGCCAATACCCACACATTAGTGTTACTGCCACGCTACCTGGTCCCTCCAGGGTCTCCAGTCAACCTGTAAACTCCAACTCCCATGATTCATGCGGTCCTGATGCCCTCATCACATGCCTATTACCCACCAATCACAAATAAGTGGGAAGACCCCGACTGCGGTTCCAACCGCCTTCACCCGTGTTCAGTCATCCCTCTGTGCATGTATACCTGTTCAGTGTTTCTTTCCCAGACCTGATTTCTGCACATACAGCGTTTTTCTTTCTGTGCTTATTGAGTCATTTTTCATCCCTCGTTTCCTCTTATAGCTTCCCCCTTGTACTTGGGTTTTTGGATTGTTTGTTACTCTGGCTTTTGACCCTCGAGTGGTATTTACCTCTGCTCTCTGGTTACCCATGTACCTGAATAATGCCCTCATGTTAGTGACCTGACCTGGCTTTTTGACTAGCCCTTTGGTTTGCCCTTCTGAAAAGAACAGACTTCTAGTTTTTATGTCTAGCCTGCCTGCCTGGCGTGACAGCCTCCATGAGGCACATATGCAGACGTTGATCTTAAACCTGCTAATAGTGCCGCTTATAATTCAAACACAGCACACAGTAAGATACAGTGGTGCTCGGAAGTTAGCGAACACTTTAGATCCTAGCACTTCATCAGATTTTCACACAAGCCTAAAAAAAAACAAAAATATTAAAATGTACATACTCTGGTTTTGTATATATATTGTGCGTTTGCCATTAACGTAAGTCTGATTCTCATAGCCTGGTGGTATTAGTGGATAACCTGATGTATACCACTACTGCATTTAGTTTGATCAGACCGTGTGATAATGAAGATTAGCTAGCAATATCAGCATTTGTGGTTGCAAACATGACAGGCCTGGAGTCTTACTAGGAGAAGGAGAAGTAGAGAAATGTACATATGTACATATACTATTAATACCCTTAACTGTGACTGTCTGCTAGCTCTGTATTAAATCTGATAATCTGAGACCGCTGAGATGAGGACATATACTACGGCTTTTCAAACCGTATGCCATGAAGCACCCTCTAGTGGTCCATGGGACTGTACTGGAGGAGGCAGTAGTTTGTAGTGGGCTGGAAAGGTCATATATAACCTTATTAGAGTTATGTTATGTATATAATGTAAATATATGTATATTAAGGTACATATCGTCGCTGTCCAAAGAAAAACAGGTATCTCCAAAATGCCAACTTTACAGGGGAGGCCAAACACTTCATTCAATTTCAATGAAAGTCAATGGAGCCAAACCTCTTTCAAAGTCATTTTGGGTCATTTCTGTTGGTCCATACCTCATGAAATTTCTACACAGTGTAAACATCATATCATGTGATCAAATGAGGCATTAAAGTAAAAATCAACAAAAATGGAGATACATGTTTTTCATTGGACAGCGACGATATATACAAATAAACAGGCAGAAGCTAATTAAACATCTTCAGTTCGAGACAACAGTCACTGGCTAGCCACTGATGGAGAGATTTCTCAGGGCACTTTCACACTTTTGCAATTTTTTCTTTAACCAGAAACCCAAAGGGTGGAGTCAGAGGGCGGCTGGCTGTTTCAGACGAATCTCAACAACCCTCAAAACTACAGAGAGATCACAAGACTCCTGCTCTTCAGAGAGTCAGTGGAGTGGAAGCATGACGGACTGCAGCTCCAGATCACAGTGCGCCTCTACCTTGTACATTTCTACTGTTGTTGTTCTCCCTTTATCCCCTCTTTTTAAATGTTAGGTTTAACGTGGCTGTGAATTTAGATTTCTGTGACTGAGTGGACTACACGATCTTGTTCAGACCTCATGTCTCAGGTTTTCAGTGTTGATAGCAGTTTTCTGATGGGATGCAATTTATTGCATGGGCCTTGAGGTGAAGAAGGCTGAGAACCCCTGACCTATATGGCATGATCTCAGATCAGTGAGATCATCACTGGAGCCCACTACGCTAACCTCAGCCTTCTGAAACGAACGGCAGCTTCTGTGGAAATGTCACACACACACTGCAGCTGCTTTCACTTCTGTATCAGATACAGAACTTCTGAGAAGATATGGTCAACAACTTCTGCTATTCCACCTCACCGTCCTTTCACCCATGCAAAGTCTAGGTTTAGATTTCATACGCTTATATAAGGAGGGGGCACAAGGATGTCCAATCTCTCTAACTGGTGAACTATATTTCCTCACTGTCGCATCATTTCACAGGACCAAAACCAGCTTAATGTGAACATCTTCCCCCAAGTACTGTCATTTTGTACCGTTTCTACCGGGTCACTCATACGACACTGCTCACATATGACCAGCAACCCCAGGATTCCACACATGTAAACATGGAACATCCTAATTAAGGTTTAGGCAACACGCTTACTGAAGCAGAATCAAGCAAATTCACATTTTCAGAGTGCATGATCTGTAAGTATCACATGCCGTACACACTCTGTCTTATTACATATGATTTTATGGTCTGAACTTTGAAATAAAACACTTTAATCCTATAATAGTTACTTATTGGCAAAAAAAGACTGAACTGCAACATACAGCAATGAAACGCTGAGTGAAGCATGTGTTTGTAGGGCTTTGTGGGCTTTTAGTCATGCTTTAAACAATCAGGTGTTTTAAAGTGTAAGCTATTACAGCTATAAAACTAGCAGTTCTTAAGATCTCAGCATGATATTTAACCCAGAGAGAACAAAAGCATGTTCACATATTCCCAGTAGCACTACACTGGTTTATAATAACACCGCTCTAACTGTGTTTCCAAGTTTTCTATTTTACTGTAAAACTATTTTTAATCTGGTATCTATATTATTCTTATCTGAAGCACAGTCTGTAAAACAGCCCACCACACTTGGCATTATTTATACTGGTGGTCTTAATAAATACTAGTTCCTTTTTAATCTACTTCTACAGTCTCACTTTCAGCATCTTACCAGGCCTCCTCCCAACACAAAGCTAGTTTAGCTTTATTAAATATTTAATACACACACGCACACGCACACACACACAAAAACATACAGATACACACACTTACACACACACACACACACACACACACACACACACAGAAACACACACTTACACACACACACACACACACACACACACACACACACACACTTACACATACACACACACACACACACAGAAAAACACAGATACACACAGATACACACACACACACACACACACACAGAAACACACAGATACACACTTACACACACACACAGAAACACAGATACACACACTTACACACACACACACACACACACACATACGCACACACACAAACACACAGATACACACACTTACACACTTACACACACACACACACACACATACGCACACACACAAACACACAGATACACACACTTACACACACACACACACATACGCACACACACAAACACAGATACACACACGCACACACACACACGCACACAAGCACGCACAAACACACAGATACACACACTTACGCACACACACACACACACAAACACACAGATACACACACACGCACACATACAAATACAGACACACACACGCACACTTACGCACACACACACATACAAATACAGACACACGCACACTTACACGCACACACAGACAAACACAGACACACACACAGGCACACACGCACACTTAAGCACACACACATACAAATGCAGACACACACATACACACACACACATACAAAAACAGACACACACAAAGGCACACAGGCACACTTACGCACACACAAACACAGATACACATACAAACACAGACACACACACGGGCACACACGCACGCACACACACAGACAAACACACACACACACACACACACACACACATGGGCACACGCATGCACGCACGCACACACACACACAAACACAGACACCCACGCGGGCACGCACGCACACTTACGCACACACACAGAAAAACACAGACACACACACGGGCACACATGCACACACGCACGCACACACACAGAAACACAGACACACACGCACGCACACATACAAACACAGACAAACACACACACACGTACACACACACACACACACACACACAAACACGGGCACGCACGCACACTTACGCACGCACACATACAAACACAGACAAACACAGACACACGCACACACACACAGATCCGTCATACCATCAAAACCAACTCCTTTTTTCCTATGCTTTCATCAGTTCCATATACAATTCTCCAATTTTACAATTACAGAACACAGTCCACCTGTTTCTCTGTACACTCTGTTCGTCCCCTTCACCCTGTTCCTCAGTAGACCCTCCAGAGCAGGTATCATGTGGGTGGTGGATCATTTTCAGCACTGCAGTGACACAGACATGATGGTGGTGTACTGAGGAACTAGCAGTCTAGCAGTGTCACTGCTAGACTGAGAATAGTCCACCAACCAAAACTATCCAGGCATCCTGTGACCACTGAGGAAGGACTAGAGGATGACCAAAACTGCACTGTGCAGTAGCAGATGAGCTATCGTGTCTTGACTGCACATCTACAAGGTGGACCAGCAAGGTAGGAGTGTCTAATGGAGTGGACAGTGAGTGGACACAGTGTTTAAACACTCCAGCAGCACTGCTGTGTCTGATCCACTCACACCAGCACCACAACCGGGTTACTGCAGTGCTGAGAATGATCCACCACCCACATAATGCCTGCTCTGTGGTGGTCCTCTGTGTGGCAGATGGACTAGTTGTCAGGTTATCGTATTGTTAATAACATGTTACGGTGTACAGGCCTAATATTTAAATGAGCCTAATGAGGACCTTAACTCATCTGGTGCCGCTGGTTTAACGGTGTCCACATCAATCTAGTTCACCTCTCAGAAGCATCTTAGGAAAGGAGATCGCAGCACACAATCAGGGCCCTGTTAAAGTCACGACATTTACAAGTGCTCTGTCTTCCGTGTCCTCCCTGCTTCCTCCGGCAAACCCGGCAAGTCAAATCAAGCTCTTTGTTTACTGTTAAACAGGGAGTCTATTGAAGTAACCCTTTCTCACAATATCATGACAAAGGCAAAGCAACTCCCACTCACTCAAAACTGCATTATAATTACAGCCCACTTTTGCCCCCCATGAGAACTGCTGGTATAAGTCCCTGACTGTGTCATTTGACTCTGGTTAAATTATACGTAATTTTAATGGACAAAGTTTTTTTTTTAAATCATATTGGGGAAAAAAAAAAAAAAAAAAAAGTTATGGCATATTGAGGGTTAATTTTTTTTTTTTTTTTTTTTTTTTGGATATTTTAAACTTAAACAGTTAACTTTCTGTTGAGTAATACTAAAACATAGAACACACCACCAGTGTAAAAGAAATCAGAGCTGGCAAGTTCCCCTACGATGTACCACATCACAATGACACCACGCTGAATGACTGTTTCTCACTGACTGAATTATGCATGTCTGTAAATCTGATGGACTTCCCCTTTAGCTGGTGGCTCAACGAAATAACTAAACTGAACTAATGTCAAACCCTCAGACTGCTGTTCCATGCAGTGATGCTCCATGCAGTGATGCAGGCAACCATGTGACACCATGTGGACCAATCATAGTCGGTAGTTGGGGGGTGGGGGGGAGTGGTGGGCACAAAACAAGCAACATGGTGATTAGGAAATTTTGGCGACTGCTGCACACCGCACCACACCAACTCAAAATCACCACATGGTAAGTGTACTGGTCAGCCCTATGAGCTGCATACTTTTATACTATAGCCCATTATACTGAAATCAACTACACTCATCCTCAACAGAACGGCTGCACGAATAGCTGCACCCAGAAACAATCAACCCACAGGAATGACCCTTGGTGGGTATGTGACATTGTGGGACATGGAAATGATTCCATGCTTGACCGCACATGTGACATAGCCAAGGACGGGCCTTGTTGCTGTACCTGACTGACCCACCGGCCACGATTGTGGACATTCAGTGAATCACCCTCCATGAGTCCCCCTGTTAGTGCCAGCACTACTGGCAGATGGTTGCATGGTGCAGGACTACATACACACAGACCGTTACACCGACTGTCCTTAACGCCACGTCAACACCGCCAAAGACTGCAGTGGTGTCGTGTCAGACTGTCATGGAGTGACTCAGAATGGCAGCAGGTCATCTTCAGTGACGAGTCGCACGTCACACGCCCAGAAGAGCTTGTGTCACTCCACCTCCAGACCTACCGCAACATCTGCAGGAACTGTGCGAGGATATTTGAGGTGCATGGGATGGAACAGCATGCTCATTAGGAAGCTCTACAACTCCATGTCTAGACATCCCATATCAGTCTCTTTATCATCATGTATTGCTCCTGGTAACCTTTATCTTCCTTCCCCATAGCACTGCAATCCCACACTTCCTTCTGGGTGCACCTGTTGGTTTGATGATGAGTGTAGTTAAAGCAGATTCTGAGGTTTATCTTTTTTTTTTGCTTTCCTGTTCTTAAGTCCTAGCTTTCTTCCTCTTGTATATTTGTGAACAGCCTGTTTAGCGCACTGCATGTCATTCGTGATGCTGAATCGGTCTGATTTGTTTGGGACAGGGGTTTTATTTTAGTGTGCCCGTTTGACCACAGCGAGCTTACGTTCACATTTCTGCATGTTTCAGCGTAAGGAGTTTTACAGGCTGGATTTGGAATCTCCCTTCCTCTTCTGATGACTCACTTCCTGTAGAAAGCTGAACAGTGAATAGTGGCT
>JAMWET010006007.1:165000-175000 GCA_024036415.1 Prochilodus magdalenae | reverse complement strand
TAAAAGTTCATTTGATTTCCCAATAAACAACCGAAATGTGTCTCATTCAGACTGAGGGAGGTCTCTGAACTGTATGTGCCTAAGACTTCAACTTGTTCTAATAGCTCTACTTGGAGATACATGACTGGGTTTTCTGCTATTAACTCTGAAGCCACTGAGCAGGATACACTGCTGAGCCACATTATTATGACCACGTCCTACTTCTGGCAGTGGAAGCGTTTAGCTCATGAAGGAAGTCATGTTTTTGTGGCATTCCCTGGGGCCACTCATCCATGTGGAAGGTAGTCCCAATCGATTTGGGCATGAATCCACCCTTGCTGATCACGCACACCCATACGTACTGTCTTCCCTGAGGCGGATGGGATCTTCCAGCAAGACAATGTGACATGTCACACATGTCCAAAATTGGTTGGAAGAGCATGGCCAAGACTTCCAAGCACCCAGACCTGAATCTAACAGAGCTTCTGTGGGACCACCTTGATTGTTGTGTTCGCTCTATGGATCCTCCCCAACACAGCCTCCAGCAGCTGTCGGATGCTCTGCAGTCAGCATGGCTCCAGATACCTGTGACAACCTACCAGGAGCTTACTGAGTGACTTCCAGCTTGAGTTCTACCAGCTGCTGCTGCAGTCACACAGAGGTTAGTCTGGAACATTAGCTCATAGGCTCTATGGGTCATAATAATGTGACTCGACTGTGCGTATGATTAAACCATGCTGAACCCAGTCTACACAATGTTTTAAGTAGCTACAGCAAACTGACAAAACGCTGTATTCCCTTGTTTTGTAAACTCACAAAGAGATAAACACAATGACGGACAGACAGAAGACACAAACACTAGTGTCAGAAAATACAGGGCCTGTACCCTACATTTGCATTAGCCCCTCCTTATCTCATAGATTTCGTTACTGTTGCTCTAATGACAGATATATGTAAATAAGCTCTGTTCTGATTGACTGTCCTGTCCTTAGTCAAGGCTGAAACACTCCTTATAACTCCAGTGTGAAGGGGCTGGGCTGTGAAGGGGCTGGGCTGTGTGAAACTGCTGTATATATATTAATATGATTTTTTCAC
This sequence comes from Prochilodus magdalenae, assembly GCA_024036415.1. Classification (NCBI taxonomy): domain Eukaryota; kingdom Metazoa; phylum Chordata; class Actinopteri; order Characiformes; family Prochilodontidae; genus Prochilodus; species Prochilodus magdalenae. Next base: position 173,926 of record JAMWET010006007.1, on the reverse strand, counting down.
GACACCACAAAAACATCACATTCAAAATGGGCTGTTCTTGCAGGTCAGGTTCTATATGTGAACTGTGCGGAGGGAGCTTCTAACTTTTAATGGTGTTGACGAGCTACACCAGATTCAGTTCAGTTCAACAGCTACAGGAGAAGGTGTGAAGATAACGACAGCTGGGAGTAGCATGAGGGCGGTGCCTGTGAAATGAAATGGGCTTTATTAAGGGGATTAATTTTATTTCATCATTTTGGGGGTTTTTGACACATATACACACACACGGCAGACACACACACACACACACACACACACACACACACACACAGGGCAGACACACACACACACACGGCAGACACACACGGCAGACACACAGCAGACACACACACACACACAGGGCAGACACACACATACACACACAGACGGCAGACACACACACACGGCATACACACACACAGCAGAGACACACACGGCAGAGACACACACACACACACACACGCATACACACACACGGCAGACACACTAAAGAAACCCAAGTAAAGGACAGCGTGAAGGTCAGAGGTGAGTTTACCTGGTTTGTGATTGTGATTGTCTCTCCCTCTCTCACTGAAAGCTCGTTATTCCCCGGCTCGGCTATGAAGTCGTATAAAACCTGCGCCTGCCCAGGAGAAAAAAAAAAAAGAACAAAGAAAAGAAAGAAGTTAATATTATACTCCAGTTTCAAACTAACCTCTCAGCAGAGACAGCAGTCTCCACTCTGTACACTGTGGAAGAACAGAGGCGCTGAGGCACCTGGCCTCAGGTTGACTGCTTGACTACTGAAACAGCCTGCTTGTGGTAATCCAGGGTTCGCTACAGATGTGTCAGATAGAGATTAGGCTGAGTAGGGCTGGGGTATTCCCTCAAAGATGCATGTTTGCATGTGCGAACAAGCCTACATGCACAAGCACTGTTACTTTTATCTTTTCTTGATAAGATCATCGCAAAGGCCAAAAACTGGTCTGACTCGACCGTCCTGCAGAACAAGGAGTATTTCACACAAATCCTGAATTAGGAATTCTTTCAGCCTTTCTTATTACTTTCATATTTGTACATTGTTTGGCTCAGAATAAATATAATAATTAAAACATTCTTTATACAGGTATATATTATTAGCCCTAAATAAAACACTGTATACAGTGAATTCAAATTCTATACAGAACAGTTTGGGCGATAAAATATATATTTAATTTCCAGGCAAAATGGCCTTTAACTACAAGCTACTCTTCAGAACAATAAGCAGAAAATACACACACACACTCGCGCACACACACTCATACACACTCACACCTACACACTCTCACACACTCACGCACACACGCACGCACACTCACTCTCACACAAACACACTCTCACGCACACTCACGCACACACTCGCACCTTCACACACTCGCACCTTCACACACACCTTCACACACGCATACTCTCACACACGCATACTCTCACACACGCATACTCTCACACACACACTCTCACACACACACACACACACTCACACCTACACACTCTCACACACACACGCACGCACACTCAATCTCACACAAACACACTCTCACGCACACTCACACACACGCACACACTCGCACCTTCACACACTCGCACACACACACACCTTCACACACTCTCACACACGCATACTCTCACACACACACACTCACACTTACACACTCACGCACACACACTTACACTCATACACACACACCCACACCTACACACACACACACACACACACACTCACACACACTCACACACACTCACACACACTCACACACACTCACACACACTCACACCTACACACCCACACACCTTCTCACACACTCACTCACACACACACTCTCACACACTCTTGAGTCTCCTAAACAAAACATATGACACACACTCACACACACACAACCAGGTGTGTAGTGTAATTGACTTTTGTGCAACTGTTTAAGTACAGATAGTGGTTTTCCAGCTCTATGATACAGAATTCCCTTCACGTGCACCTGCTACGATCTTAGTACAGGAGGTTCCAAACTTTCAAAGCTTAATTGATGTGAGACTAACAAACACTGACCAAAGCTTGTGGCGTGAGATGAATGTATTTCTTGGCATGTGAGCTTAAAACTGGACAGAGGTTAGATGACTTTGGGATCTGGACAAAACTACAAAATGCTGTAAGACAGAGATGACACAGATAAGGCTACAGGGTCATCATTGATAAATAACATCGACAGGGATTACTGCTGCTTTCCATGCATCCCTTTATCTCTTTTCTAGAGTAAAAGCCAGTCTGAGATTTACTCAGGTCTCTTTAGCTTAGTCACGCTCTCTTTTTCTCCTCCCTGTTTCTTCCTACAACATCATCTTCCGTCTCTTCACTGTCTCTGCCATGATGTCCATGCTGGGATACAGAGCCAGCTTCTTCTTACAGCCAGCTGAAGACCCATGGTTGTCAGTGTGTTGTGCTGTGGCACATTAAGTATTCCATTGCACTGCAGCAGGCGAACAGCTGCCAGAGTCATATGTAACCACCACCAAATCACAGGTTTCTGTTAGATCTATGAGCTTTTTAACACAGCAAAGAAAAAGTAGGAGATGTATTCTCCGGACCTCCATGCTGTGCTTAACTTTTAACGCAGCACACATGATGTTTATCCGTAAGGGACAAAGTAGGTGGTCTGCCAGGTCTTGCATGGTTGTTAGGAGTCTTGATGGCCGATGTGCTCTGGAATTACACTAGCTTGTGCCCAGTATATAGTATGTGGATTTGAGAGAACTGTAGCCATTTAATTACCATGAGGACACCAATCCGAAGTGGTTGAAGGTCTTAGCAGTAAAGGAAAAGTTACTTTGTCTACAAAGGTCCCATTATACCAACACAAACAGCACTGTCGGGTGTATTAGGAGAGTGAAGGGTTCCTCTATTCATGAGGCCTCCCCAGGCTACAGGCCCTCTTTATACATACAGGGAGAGTGTGTGTGTGTGTGTGTGTGTGTGTGTGTTCTTGTAAAGGTATATTTGTGAGGAGAACACACTTCTGGTAATCACTTGAGCTTATGCTTTTGCCATAAGTCATGATTTTTTTTTTTAAAGACTTTTAGAAAGAGAGGTTAAGGTTTAAGTCAGGCTGGAGAATTAATGCCATTCTGTTGTGGAGCACACGGCAGGTTTCAGGTGTGGTAATGTAACCTACTATACTGGGTTTTGCTTGTAGATGAGCAACCTGTGTGAGCAAAGCTGTGGCATCAAAACTACATCAAGTGGCAATCCGGTGAGTGGCATTAAGTGTTAAAGCCTTAGAACAGCTAAACTGCATATTGGTAAAGTTCAAGTTTATCATTAGCACATCATCTTAAGACCTTTATGCTTTAAAATGCTTGTGGTGAGGCACAGGTTATTACTCTACAGCAGAGCAGCATTCATTTACATACTCACTATAGAGCTAAATAAACAGAGATACATTAAATATGTACACAAAATGCACTGTCCACATCTCCATTTCGGTTTATTTTGAACATAGCAGGTGCTGTTTGCATTGTGTGTAAATTGCATGATGAAGGGACCAACAGAAAAGTCCCATAACCGCTTGGGGGGAAAAGTCTGGTTCCATTGACAGAGAAGTATAATATTGGGCCCTCTCCTGTAAACTCGCCATTTCTGAAATACTTGTTTTGCATTGGACAGCAATGGTATGATGGCCCTCGTTTTATTGAAAACAGTCGCAATTTAAATTGCAATTGCAAGATTGGGCAGAAAAATCGCAATTAGACATTTTGACCAAACCGTTCAGCCCTAGTTATGGTCTAAGTGTGGTATAATTATCTAAACTAATATCCAGATCAACAGAACCCTTTGCATGACCCCACAACTGAAGTAAGACAAACATGTGTCAGTTTGAACACGTTACATATTTCATATAGGGAACGGTTTTTAAGTGGAAGTGAGGTCAGCCTCTCACAAATGTCCTCATCTGGTGTAATTTACAAAACTGCTGAGCAGCAAGACTGAACCAGGGATTAATGGAACTGGGCAGTTATTCACAAGGAGCCTGACAGGAACTTATAAGATAAGAAATGTAAGTCAAGGACTGCTGACTAATCAGCTTCCACAAACAGACTCATCAGAGGTCGCAACTGAAACCGCAGAGCTGGTTTATGAGTCTAAACATTAGAGGAGTACAGCACCAGGGCCTGAAGATAACCAGAACCAAGACCATAGCATATGCTAACAGGAGTTTAGCAATGACTGTTACAATAATGGAATACACCTGGAAACTATCAGAAACCCCCTTAAACACTCTAATTTAACCTCTTCTACAATAAAAGAAAGTTTTCGGGACGTGTTCGCTTTCTCAGCGCTTTTGACAACCAGCTAGCAAAACAGCGAAGGCAAAAACTACATCTCCCATGATGCACCGCGCGGAGTCGTGACCCGTACTGGAAAGGCAGTGAAATGTCACAAGACTCTTAATGATACACTTTTTCCATGTTTACAGGAAAACGAGTAAACCTCGTTTTTAGTTTTAAAATGTCAGCAGCTCACAGAATCGAGTCAGACGCACCAAAACAACAGTTTAACGTGCGAAATATAAAGTTTGACACCTCACAGAAAAGCCCGATAACAGAGCTCGGCGCCTGCGGCTGGCCAGCGACTGGCGAGTCGAGTTTTCAAGGAGGAGCGCTTAAAAACCAAGTTTTAACCAGTAAAGATCAGCACACGTCTCACCTTTGCCATCACGATCTCGCTAATCAGTCATTACAGAAGTGGCGGTTCGCTGAGAGGCTCCTTATCCACACATTTCTCCCTCACGGCTCAGCGAAAACAGTCCGTCCTGAAGCGCTGCTGCTGCTCTTAACACATATCTAAGTCTCCGGGTTCAGCACAGAGACCCTCTACAGCCCCCAAGACCAACCACAGACCCCCGAGCGCAGACCCGCTGTTATTATTCCGGCAATGTGCTGATATTAACGCTGCCGAGACCCCTGATCTGATCTGTGTCCCCCTCCAGACTCATCAACTCCAGCTTCAGCCAGCTACTGAATCCAAACCGGAAACCACAGCTGCGCCCTGCTAAACCTGCTGCTCGGACCAGATACTGTCTGTAATACTAATAATAACAGTAACTATTATTTATATTATTAAATAATTTACTTATTAAATGAATAGATTCATGTATTATGTAGTTAGTGTCGTTCATAAATTGTTTTATTTTATATTAATATAATTACTACTCATAATATTAATAAATACAACAACAGCTTTTTATTTATGCATGCTTTATTATCCCCCTTTCTACTTTGTTTATAAGGCCCTCTACAGGACCACCACAGAGCAGGTGGTTCAGTCACTGTCCACTCTATTAGACACTCCTACCTTGAGTCCTTCATCAGCTTCCCACAGGACGCTCCTCACAGAATGTGAGTTTTGGTTGGTGGCCTATTCTCAGTCCAGTGGTGTCACTGAGGTGTTTAAACACTCCAGCAGGACTGCTGTGTCTGATCCACTCACACCACCACCATGTCTGTGTCACTGCAGTGCTGAGAATAACCCACCACCCACATAATACCTGCTCTGTGGTGGTCCTGTGGGGGTCCTGACCACTGAGGAACAGGGTGAGAGAGTATGCAGAGAAACAGATGCACTACAGTCTGTAATTGTAGAACTACAAAGAGCTCCTATGTGGTCAGTGGAGCTGATAATATGGACAATGGGTGTAGAAACAAGGAGGTGTACCTAATAAAGTGCTCACTGAGTATATACATACATTACATCAACTTGATTACATCCATGAACTTAAAGGCTGAGGTATATTTCTGTTTATTGAGCTCAGTTAGGTGACTACAGTGTAAATGAAAGTTAAATTAAATAATGATAGTTTAATCATTTAAGGTATGTGATATACCTACTGAAATCATTTCTCCATAACTCACTGTCCACTATGATCTGCAGTCCATCACGCTATTTTGCTATTTAGGTGTTTATGTCAACGCTCTGTGTTATAAACCCATGCTGGATGTGGTGGCTGCACAGATAAGGCTACATTCATTCGTATAACCTGCTAAGGGAGTCTGTAAACAGCGTCCCTCAGGTGCTGCATTAGCACGTCTTAACTTGCAGTGCTTTTGTCAGGGCTAGGCTTGTCAGAGAGCCAGGTTGAGGTGACAGTGATGTGGTTTCAATGGTGGTCATGGTTGTATGGTTTTGGGGGTCTGTGCGCAGCTGCTAAATTCAGCTCGTGCTTGTGGTTTATATGTTGTTTGAGGGAGCCCTCTAGTGGTCATGAGTTGTATTGCCAAGGCCTTCGTAGAAAGCTGGCTGGACAGTGAGACCTAGGTTCTTATCTAAACAGCAAGCAAAGCAACAAGCGCCTTGGACTTTAGACTGACACTGGCAGGGAGAAGGCCGTAACTGCTGAGTGCTCATGAAGATTAGGTTTACTGGTACATACTAATGACTTACAGAATGGAAGGGACGTGTAGTATAGCTGGGAAGGGTCCTGTCTTATTAAAGGTGAAGGTGATGTTGTAGATCTCCCGGACTCTCAACACTCCACTGGTTCGGTTCCACTGGCTAAATCTTCTCTCTGCTGAAACAAAATATGCCGTATAGATTTACCTCCAACAAAGCAGCGTTTTTATCAGCGGGTGTGGCGTGACATCCTATATACGCACGCTATTCCACAAATAATCAGAACAAAGTACAGCAGTACTCACTTGGCAGCAAACAATGCCTGCTTTTCAGGTAGTCTGGATATCTGTAAGTGGCTATGACGTAATTCAGTAACGTATACAAGTCCAGTCGTTCTCTCTGTTGTAGATAGTGGTGTCTGAAGGTGTTGATTAACTGTTGATCAGTCTTGTATGAGTTCTGTCATTGTATAAAAGCATTTAGTTAAACCAATAGGGACTGTTGTTAGAGGCTCATCAGAGTCACAGTGACATATAGATCTATGACAGTCACATAAAAAAATAGTAGGAGTGAAATTAAGAGTTCAATCTACGAACATTAGTGACCACAGTTAGTTAGTTATTATAGATAGACAGACAGACAGACAGACAGATAGATAGATAGATAGATAGATAGATAGATAGATAGATAGATAGATAGATAGATAGATAGATAGATAGATAGATAGATAGATAGATAGATAGATAGACAGACAGACAGACAGACAGACAGATAGATAGATAGATAGATAGATAGATAGACACACATACAGATAGATAGATAGATAGATAGATAGATAGATAGATAGATAGACAGACAGACAGACAGACAGATAGATAGACACACAGATAGATAGACAGACAGACAGACAGACAGACAGACAGATAGATAGATAGATAGACAGACAGACAGACAGACAGACAGGTAGATAGATAGATAGATAGACAGATAGATAGACACACAGATAGACAGACAGACAGACAGACAGACAGATAGATAGATAGACAGACAGACAGACAGACAGACAGACAGACACAGATAGATAGACAGACACACAGACAGACAGATAGACAGACAGACAGACACACAGACACAGACAGACAGACAGACAGATAGACAGATAGACAGATAGATAGATAGATAGATAGATAGATAGATAGATAGATAGATAGATAGATAGATAGACAGACAGACAGACAGACAGACAGGCAGATAGATCACTTTATTAATCCCAGAGGGAAAGTCACATATTGCAGCAGCCAAAGTACAGTAAAGAACTATAATAGAACATTCCTCTGTGCAGAACATCTCCAACTCTGGGATGTTGGTGGGCTTCCTTACATGAACCGCTTGCTTCAGGTCCTTCCACAACATTTGCATAAGATTAAGGTCAGGATTTTAATTTGGCCATTCCAAAACATTAACTTCATTCAAAATCCATCCATCCTGTCCCAGATGCAGCACAACAGTCCTAAACCACGAAACCACCACCACGATGCTACCACCTCTTCTCCTGGGGAGGGTAATAAGGATCTTGGATTTCCACCATTGAGTCCAAACTTCTCAAAGATGATTTTCTTGTCGTGTTTCCCAGTTTCTCTGATCTTTGACCTCCTTTGTTTGATGTCTTAGCAAATATTTACATCAATCAAATTGTCAGTGCCATCAGAATAGCAGACACTGTGATGTCTCCTCCCGGTGGGCTGGCACACTAATGGTAGCCCTATGGCTCATAGTGTTTCGACCACGACTTCTGCATTTTGCAAGGGTAACGCCAGCCTCATCCAGGTATATAAAAGTGTGGAGTGGTTCTCTTGATTCCAGCTCCATGATGCGCTGCAGCCCAATAGGAGTAATGAAGTACATGTAATGTTTATTTCAAGAATCATTTCAGCCCTAGCAAATATGTCAGTATGCATAGGGGCTTTACCTGTACATACAGGTACCGTAGCTCTTTCACCCTGTCACTGTTTCTTTGAAATGGAACATCTGGTCTCATCTGCTCAGAACCCGGTAATGGTGGAGGTGCTTACAGATTTAATATTTTGAAGAACATTGTTGTCCTGTATAATGGCTTGCTGGATCTCCCTCAGCCTTATGGCATTATGACCACTGCACATATAGCCTCCTCTTGTTGGGGTGTGAAAACGGGACCTCTGCCTCCCTTGTGAGCGAGTCCTGCAGTCCTATATGGTATTAGAATTCAAAAATGCAAAACATAAGATTTAATAACATTTCAAAATTGATGTCACTCTCCTCTCAGCCTTCCACCATGCAGCCTTACCCGTCTTCTTGACTGTTCACACAGCCTTGTCTTTCCATAGTGAGACTTTGGGACACTACAGTATTTTGTGTCTATATATGTTAGTCAATTGAAGGTTCATGAGATGCACCTCTGACCTATGGTTGAGAGCTATTTCACCATTGGGTGATCTAAACTTTCACAACTTCCTTTCACAAATACTTAACTGAAAG
>JAMWET010006007.1:82500-160000 GCA_024036415.1 Prochilodus magdalenae | reverse complement strand
CTTATTAGTGTAGCACAGCATACTCACCTAGACCAGGATTTGAACCCCAGTCTCCCACATGTAGAGATGGCATGGAGTACCACTGAAACATTGTTCATGTGAGAAGATACCATGTCTACCTTAATCAGACCTTGGAGATCGCTTAACCACTCAACATCAGCAGGTTTGCATGTCTGTGGCATCAAAGCACAGCAGTATTCAGGCAGTGTTTCTGTATGGGGTTTTACTCTTGACAGGGACTCTTATTTTGAAGGCCAGAGCTAATTATATACAGTTTTGAGTAGTGGTTGGCTGAACAAGATGGTAACCTATTGACATAACTTTCGCTACATACAGCTGTACTGCACATTGACTTTCTAGGTTTTAGAAGGATCTGCCAAAGATCACGATCAGTAAGGTAGAGATATACATACACATCATTTAGACAGTATCATCAGCACTGAGGAGTGTAAGAGACGAGCTGTTGGGTCCTTGCTATGGAGTAAACTTAGTGTTAAATGTAGGCAGTATTATTTTGTTCCCCCACACAACACCAGCAAACATTTACAATTAGCTAACACTCTTATCCAGACAAGCTTATTCGTTTACAGGAAGGCCAGTGCAGTGTTAGGAGTCCTGCCCAAGGACTCTTATTGGCATAGCTCAGCATTCACTACCTAGACTGGGATTTAAACCCCCATCTCCCACATGGGGTGGTAGATTTCTGGTGGGTAGTGGTGTTAACCGCTGAACCACACCAGCCACTGACAAATCTTTGTGTGTTTGCAGCCTTTAGCCACCTTAGTCTTAGTCAGACGTGCCTGGTCACATTCACCACAGACATCCCACTAAACAGGCTTTGTCATCGAAGAATCACAAGAGCTTAGTAGTAAACATACTGCTCACTCGGTTATCTGTGCAGATCATATATGGAGTCAGATACAAAAACAGACAATTTTATATTTATTGTTTTTTGTGATTTCGCCAAAACTTCTTCATTTACATATGTGCTAGCCTACTCCCATGTACTGTACCTGTCAGGAGTTCAGACGCGGCTTCTCATAGAACGTTCTCCTTATGTTTATCTTAATGCTTTACTGTATAATAAAAGTGAAAAGTGGAATTATACAGTCCACCTTAAACTCTCCAAAAGAAACAGCTTTCTTATCCTGCAGTGGCGGTCCACCATGAATATTCACTAAACTGAAACATCTAGGGCTTTTAAACTGTGCAGAAAAAAAAGACAACTATATATATATATATATATATATATATATATATATATATATATATATATATATATATTACAGGTGGAGATATGGCAGAAATGGAATACTGTGGTACATCAAGAGTATATGTGGTATATTAGGACATGTATTATTATTATCAGACATCTGTAGAGTCTTTAAGATCACTACCGACATCCATTTACTTGGGTGTATGTCAATTTTGGCTGGTAGTGTATTACCCCATCCATTTATGTTAAAAGGAGTACTTAAGCCTAGACAGGATTTTTGATGAGCCATAAAACTGCTTTTCAGTCTCCTGACCAGAACACACTCCACTGGGGCATATTGGGCTTTTGGTTTTTTGGGTCCTTGGTTTTAGATCCAATCACACATTATGAGCTGCAACACTTTATTTGCTGACTGATGCCAGATGCCACCTGTAAATCCATATTGTGCTGCCTAGCTCCGTCTCATTATTAGCTGCAGCACTGCACTGTAAAACAGGAAACCCTACCAAACGCCTGCTAGGTTTAAGTTCCCTGCTTAGACAGGGACGGGGCAGGAATACAGTCACCACAAAAGATCCAGTGGTTATACAAGCCTGGGATTCATAGTCGTGTTAAATATCGTCACTGTCCAAAGAAAAACACATATCTCCATTTTTGTTGATTCTTACTTTTAATCATCATTTGATCACATGAGCTGCTGTTAACATTATGTGACAATTTCATGAAGAATGGACCAACAGAAAAGGCCCCAAATCACTTGTAAAACGTCTGGTTCCATTGACTTACAATAGAATTAAATTAGGTTTTTGCCTTGTCCTGTATATCTGGGTTAGGGTTAGGGTTAGATTTTTTTTTTTTTTTTGGACACTGACGATATGTTTGCAGTGAATAAAACAGACCTGTGGCTACAGAAAAATGACTATTAGCCAGACCCTAAACATATCCCTGGTCTAGCTCCGGTTTTGGAGCGATGGCTATTAACCACATGTCATATGTCACATATGGATGGCTGAAAAAGTGACACAGTTTAATAACGATGCAGTGTTTGTAGATGGCTTGGAGCCACAATCAGGTAGACTGTATATCTGTCCAAATCACAGAGTAGAACAGTCCATGTCCTAAAATCACCCCTGCTTTTAATCACCGGGTTACTTGGCTCCTGAAAAGATGTTTGGGGTGATGTTCCTCACCTGACACATTAGCATTCTCTAAAACTAGCCCAGCAAGTGATAGAAGTGGTTGGTAGACAGCAGCAGCCCCCTCTGCTGGTCAAAGCAATCACAATCGAGGCATCCGCCCGTCTGCTCTGCAGCAGGTCTCTCTAAGGACTTTCTGTTGTGCATCAAGCCAGTGTTGATCAAGCCTGAGGACTAACGAATGCTTTCTGTTAGGGGGCAGCGTTCCAGCTTCATACAGAAGCTAACATTTATTTGTGAACATAAACCATGTATAAGCCACAGCATGATGTTTTCTGAGGCCACTCTCTCTCAATCTCTCATAAGGACATCCCAGTTAAGCTGATCTACGCCTACGGCAAGACCGATAACATCAGCTACCACGGCAGCCAGCGAGGCACAAAGGAAGTGAACCTGCTGAAGTACATGCCCAAAGCCAAACTGCAGGACAGCAAATACTTTGACCTGACCATGACCAACGTAAGGCCTATTCATTTATACACGTCTGACTACACCACCTCTAGAGTTCTGTTCATTTCTAGCACCACCACCATCATATCAGTTACAGCGTCGCATGCCTTCTGGCAGGAGCTCATTGCATCTCGGCTAATGACGTCCCTCCTCATGATGTTTAAGATGAGATTCTAGATTTATATGTACAGTATGTACAACAACCTCATTCATTTGCTGTTGACTTTATTTACATTATGCAAATTCAAGTAAATTAAAGTCTGGCTTTTTTCTAGACCAATGTTTGTGTCATATTGGGTTTCTAACTCTACTGGATCCGGGACAGATACCTGATACTGAGATACTCACTGGGAAATGCGCTGTCTGAATGGAAAGCGCCTTGAGCAAATGCTTCACTGTCCAAATAAACAATGAGGTGAAAACACTTTCACAGCCGGATGAACAGAACGCATTCAAAACTGTACCCAGCAGAAGCTTCGTGATCTTATTAGGGATGTCGCCAAAGTGCTATTCCAACAATGACAACAGCGATAGCGCTCACAAATCAATTGTGCATTAATCGATTGGTGTGAAACGGTAAATTGTTAAGAGTCTTGCAGGCTCAGATTTCTTTATAGTGGTGGTGAAAGGAACCAAAATGAAATTGATCTGCCGATGTGATACGGCTATCTCAACTAGATGTAGTTATTTCCTTTTTCAGTACACAGATATTAATCAACCAGTAGAAATGTATTTAAATATGTTCAAAAATTGTGGAAAATTGTGATTTATATTTAATATATACTGTGTAGAGGGTTCTATATATTTCATATATTCTACAAAGAGTTGTCCAGATAACATTGAGCATTTCCTGCACTGAAGACAAGTGTGAAAAACATGAGCATGGGAATGAAATACCTGAACTTCCTGAATAAGACTTCATGGTTTCATTGCAGTTTACTGTACCGGCCCAAAACACTTACTACCACTGCAAGGTTATGAGAATCCCTGCGCTTGATCGGAAACACCACATATATCGGGTAAGCAGCGGTATTTATAGCAAAGTGGCTCATCTTAGCTTAGCTAGACAAGTTTACAGTTTTGGTTGGTGTGGTCATATATGAGTCAAGCTGTCTCTTACTGTTTCCAGGTAGAGCCACTGATAGAAAACCTGGACCTGGTGCATCATCTCCTGCTGTACCACTGTCCACCGAATGTAACTTCACCCAAAGAGCAAGCATGTTACTCAGGAGAAGGTCCAACTGAGTGCTTCCAGATCGTGGCTGCGTGGGGGGTGGGCGGAGGGGTGAGTGACCTTTCTTTATTAAGGTCAAGACTGGAGATAAAAACCCTCTCATGTGTTCTGGGGGGTCCAACAGGGAATGTCCTGCTCTTAAATCCTGGTCATAGGCATTGTGAACACTTTAGTTTACTTGCAGCTTTACATATCAATAGACACAACTGTCACCATGGTTACATTTTATCGGGCGAATAATGATGATATAAATAATCAATTAGGGATTTCCTTGTTGTTTGTTCTTCATTGTATGCATCTAGTCAAGTTGCACATTAAGCTTATTAGCCTATGTTGTCTAGCTATGTTCACCAGTACATATATCACTACTGAATTACTCCCTAATCAATTCAACACTCACGTTTGCATAGATTTACATTTACATTTCTGGCATTTAGCTGACGCTCTTATCCAGAGCGACTTACAAGGTTTATCATATTACAGGTAGGCCAGAGTAGTGTTAGGAGTCTTGCCTGAGGACTCTTATCGGTGTAGCACAGCATAGTCACCCAGACCAGGATTCGAACCCCAGTCTCCAACGTGTGGTGGTGGCTACTTGGCGGGTAGTGGTGTTATCCGCTGAGCTACACCAAGATCTCTCAGTCATGTGTAATCAAGCAAACCAAACACACACAAACTCAATTCCCATTCTGCTTGTTGTGAAGCCAGTTGAAATAATTATGATAATGTCAAATAACAGTGAAGGGCCTACAGCTAAACTAGAGCCTGTGCAGACATTTGGATTTGACCTCTGAGGTTACTTTAACCCCTGACCATATAAGAGATCTAGTATAACGCCATAACAGCTTAAACAGAACATTAAAGCCACTTCCTTGTGTCTGCATTCATTGACCATTTTATCAGCTCTGCTTACCATACAGGAGCACTTTGTAGCTCTACAGGTACAGACTGTAGTCCATCTATTTCTCTGTGTACTTTATTAGTCCCATTTTTCAATGGTAAGGACCCCCACAGGACCCCCACAGAGCAGGTAGTATGTGGGTGGTGGATCATTCTCAGCACTGCAGTGACACTGACGTGCTGGTGTGAGTGGATCAGACACAGCAGTGCTGCTGGACACCTCAGTGTCACTGCTGAACTGAGAGTAGTCCACCAACCAAAACTATCCAGCCAACAGTGTCTTGTGGGCAGTGTCCTTTGACCACTGATGAAGGACTAGAGGATGGTCAGTACTGCACTGTGCAGCAGCAGATGAGCTATCGTCTCTGTACATCTACAAGGTGGAGCAATACAGTAGGAGTGTCTAATAGAGGGACAGTAAGTAGGCACAGTGTTAAGCAGCACTGCTGTGTCTGATCCACTCTCACCAGCACAACACACACTAACACACCACCACGTCAGGGTCACTGCAGTGCTGAGAATGATCCACCACCCACATAATACCTGCTCTGAGGTGGTCTTGACCTTTGAAGAACAAAGTGACAAGGCGAAGCAGATGGACTACAGTCTGAAACTGTGGAACTACAAGGTGCTTTTATATTGTACCTGTAGCTAATAAAACGGAGTGTAGAAACAAGGTGGTTTTAATGTAATGGCTGATTAGTGTGGTGTACTGTTATAAAGGCTTTTTGAACCCACCTTCTTTACTTGCACAATGATTTGTATTTTTGGATCTTGGCCCACAACAAACATTGCACTTTGGCACCACAAGACAAACAATTCAGGCAACCGTGATAATTATGGGTCAGCTCTGGAAGGTACCACCCCTACTGTTGTCTGAGTAAAAGGTCTGAATGGAACTGAAGTCTTTATATATAAAGCCTTGTGAATGGGACCCATTTTATTTGACCATGAGAGGCCATACAACCTGAGAAACCGACCAGCTAATCATTATGCAACAGTTAGGTAATATATAACAGTGCTGGCAATCTACCTTAAACCCTGGATACTCAGGAATAGCTGCATTTACCTCAGTCTTGTAGCATGTGTTAGATTATTACTCGGCTGATTGTGTAATATGCCACTGATCCTGCATGAATTTTACCATATGGGCCATTTATAATGGTGGACTGAGAAAAGGCTGTGTTGCTAAAGTATATCACCTACAAAATGACACTACACAACATAAGCTAACAAGCTAAATCAGTATTACACAGTCACATCCTGATTTTTGTCTCTACGTTCATATACTCGCATTATTAAAATGAACAGTTGCATGAATAGTTCCACCCAAAAGCAGTCAGCTGACAGAAATGAAACTTGGTGGGTAGGTTTGACACTGTGAGACATACCAATAATTCAAAGTTTACGCTCTGACCCACAACTGACAAAAGCAAGGACAGGCCAGTACCTGACAGACCCAACAGCCATGACAGTGGACATTCAGTGAGCAGTGATGTCCTCCATGAGTCATCCTGTTGGTGGCAGGACCATTGACAGATGGCTGCATGATGCAGGACTACATGCACACATACCATTACAACGACTGCCCTTAACACCACATCAACACATCAACATCACCAAAGACTGTGATGGTGTCGTGCCAGACTGTCATGGAGTGACTCAGAATGGCAGCGTGTCATCTCCAGTGACAAGTCCCGTTTTGCCTTGGTGAAAACGACCGGCGAATCTGTGTGTGGAGCTACAGTGGTCAGGACCAAGACCAACAGTGTGTTGACATTGGTCACACGTCCAGAGGGCCTGGTGTCACTCCACCTCCATCACTACCGCACCATCTGCAGGAACTCTGTGAGACTATTCAAACTGCATGAGATGGATTATCACAGGACACCATTAGGAACCTCTACAACTCCGTACTCAATAGCTCAATAAATATTACCCATATCAGTCTAAATGTATCATCATTTATTGTTCCTGGTCACCTTTATCTTCCTTCCCAACAGCACTGCACTCCAACATTTTCATCTGGGTGCAACTGTTCCTTTGGATGAGTGTATTTTTGTCTACACAGCGTAAGAAACATCATAAGCAGGTCTTATTGACTAAATAGCTCAAAACAGCTGATATGTGGTTAAATTATGGTTGATTTATAATTATTTTTTAATTATTAGCTACATATACATCATATAACTCCAGGGCAAATATTAAAGAAGCAAACTTCAGACACAAAAATATCCTGACAGATCTGATTTCAGAGGCGCAGTTGTGTACATTTAATTCCAGCTGATTGTTTTACATATTCCCAGGCCTTCGAGCTTCCAGAGGCTGCTGGGATTCCGGTAGGGGGTGACGAAGGGGATACCCTCTACAGGCTTGAGGTGCACTACAACAACCAGAATGAAATGTCAGGTAGTGTGAACTCGTAACTGAGAAAACACCCCAGTACACACTACAGAACACAACACAGAATTAATGATAGTGCTGAGCTACAGGTAATACACACACCATGACACCAGTGTTTTCAGACCGCTGTGTGTAAATGGGTAACCAGTTAACAGAACTACATTCTTTCTGCTGTGTGCAGGTCGTGTGGATAACTCAGGCTTGCGGTTTTATTACACCGCCCAGTTGCGGCAATATGATGCCGGTGTTCTGATGACAGGCCTAGCAGTGGCTCCAGGTTACGCAATCCCACCCAACGCCACTGACTTCCTCTCATACGGCCTGTGTGACACTAGCTTCATTCCACAGGTACAGTAGAGGTTTATTGTCCACCATCAGACAGTTAGAATTTCTGATTGTATCTGTTTATCATTTCTCTGTCTAGTCACGACTAATAATTGCACACTGCTGAGCTCTTTGCTCACATAACATTGCTCACTAATGTACTTGTAGCTAATGGTGAATCACAACTCAACACCACTCAAATTAACTCAAAATAAGAATAAACCACAGAAAGGTAGTATCTATTGTTTTTGTTCTGCTCATAAATTAGCCGACCAACAACAATGATTTCATTGATCGAATGGCTTTTCAGTTTACATTGAACAAAATGCATTACATTTCTGGCCCATGGTAACATTATTTTTATTATACATTAACATTTAATATTTAGCAGTGCTGGACAAACTACACAGACCATGTTAAAGTTAAAATATTCCTACAATAAGAGTAGATGTTCCTCCCTTTAGTCCTCCACTGGAGTAACAGTACTAAAGTATGTACCTTCAAATGTACTTAAGTATGGAGAGTAATAGTACTAAAGTATGTACCTTCAGATGTACTTAAGTATAGAGAGTAATAGTACTAAAGTATGTACCTTCAAATGTACTTAAGTATGGACAGTAACAGTACTAAAGTATGTACCTTCAAATGTACTTAAGTATGGACAGTAACAGTACTAAAGTATGTACCTTCAAATGTACTTAAGTATGGAGAGTAGCAGTACTAAAGTATGTACCTTCAGATGTACTTAAGTATGGAGAGTAGCAGTACTAAAGTATGTACCTTCAGATGTACTTAAGTATGGAGAGTAGCAGTACTAAAGTATGTACCTTCAGATGTACTTAAGTATAGAGAGTAACAGTACTAAAGTATGTATCTTCAAATGTACTTAAGTATGGAGAGTACCAGTACTAAAGTATGTACCTTCAGATGTACTGAAGTATGGAGAGTAACAGGAGCATGATTAATTACGGCTCTAATGTCCTATTATCATTTCTGGAACAGGACTCTTCATCAGCTCAGTGTAGGTGAAGAGACTCCAGTGTCTCTCAGTCCACCAGCCTTTAATAGAAGCTCATTCATTAGCCTGACTCTGATGTCTATAACTGATCATAACCACAGAACACTGAGGGAGAGCAGTTGCATTAGCTAGAACCAAGCTCTGTCCAACAGGTCAAAACAAGATCAAAACAAAGTGACCGCTGTGCCCTGATTGGTAGGCTCGCTGTACATACGAGCCAAAAAGAAGGACAGATAAGGCCCTAATGTAGTGGAGCATTTTTACATGTGTGCAGCTCAGAGTAATACAGAGTAAGATATTACATTTACATTTAAGGCATTTAGCAGACGCTCTTATCCAGAGTGACTTACAACCGTGCTTAGTGTTCCGTTGGAAAATATTCCAGCTAGTGCAGGAAGTGCAGAGCCTAAAACTCACCATGAGCTCAGACACCTCCCGGACAAGGGCCAGTGCTGATACCTAGAGAGATCAATACACAGACATACTGTATATAATGCAAAAGAGCACTACCTGGCAACCCCAGCCTAGCACTCATACCTATAGAGAAGAAAAGGTCATTATGAATATAAGTGCATACACACAAGTACATACACATATAACTTACATATCTACTAGTGCTTACTCACTTAAGTGCATTAATATTAGAGTGTAAAGTGTAATGGAGCTAAAAGTAGAAAGTAGAGAGGTACAAAAAAACTGGAGTTACTTCCTTACTGGCCACCACTGATATTTACTTTATAGGCATATATACAAATCCTGATGGTTACTGTGAATGAAGTGTTCAGTGAGGGTATTCATATCAAAGTATTTCTGACTGTATAAATTTTCATCTAAGGACACATTTAGTAAAGAATTCATGTTCTCTGATTTTGTTCGGTATTGCAGACAACAGTTTTACACTTACTGTTAACATTTAAATCTCGTTTGTCACCGCAACCAATCAAGATCTTGAAACATTAACATTATGGAGGGGGAATGTAATCGTCCGGGCTAATAGTACTAACGAGTGTCAAACTGAGGTCTTTGTGTTCCTGTTCACTCTCTTCAGCTCGTCTCTCAGTCTGTACAAGACCTACAGGTTTTCTCAGTCATCCTACACACACATCTGGCAGGAAGGAAGGTGCGAGTCGGCCAGTTCAGGTATAAATGAAGTGCAGCACTCAGTCTAAAAAGTCAGAGTTACATTAATACCACATAGTAATGGGATGATACAGAAAAGACACACATGACGGTGTTTGTGTTGGTGTCTTTCAAGAACTTTGTTCATTTTCTGACCACTTTATTAGAAACACCATCCTTGCTGGTGATCAGTTAGAGAATGTAGTTCATCTTTCAATGCAGAATTTGTATTAGTCGTTCTCTAGTTCTTTATGAGAGGTCACTTTCTGGTTACACCACTCTAGTGGAGAAGTGGGGTACTCTTAACCTCGCAGCAACCACTAGATAAAGCAGTCCTTAATCTATACAATATCGCCACTGTCCAAGGAAAAACAGGTATCTCCTAAATGGCAACTTTACAGGAGAGGACAAAAACCTCATTTAATTTGAATGGAAGTCAATGGAACCAGACATCTTTCCAAACAGTTTTGGGCCATTTCTGTTGGTCCATTCTTCATGAAATTTCCACACAGTGTATATAGCAGCTTATGGGATCAAATGAGGCATACAAGTAAAAATCAACAAAAATGGAGATACGCATTTTTCTTTGAACAGTGATGATATATATTGTTTTTTTAACTGCAGGTGGGCAGTAATATTCTTAATGTAGAGCAGCTGCTTTCTCCTTGCAACCCTGCCATGCACACCACTTCCTATTCAGTGTTTCAACAACTGCTGAAAAATTAGTTTAGTGTTTTTTAGGGTGTATGAAAAGCTCCAGCACATCCGGATCCATACCTTACACTACAGCGTCACTGTCACTGCTGAGAATCGACCACAATTAGAATAACATTTGGTGAGGGTGGTCCTGTAGTGGGCTGATAAATCGTGCTGCATTAGATGGACTACAGTCTGTAAATGCACACCTGTAAACTGCACAATGTTATAGTAGATGCTTCTGATAATGAGCGTAGGTAGAAGTATAGTGCACGAGCGTAGCTACAAGGTAGCTCGGACATATGACAATGAAAATGCTGTTACAGTAACTCAAGGTGAACTCAAAGGTGCAGGGGTCTTGCATTCTGATGACATTATTTCCAGAAAAAAGTGAGCACCAATTTTACGAGATGCCATCACAATGGCAGTGCTTACACAGCTGCATGATGCCGAGCCATGAGTCTACAATGAGGCACAGAGAGCTGCTCTTTAATGGCAGCATGTAAACGGAGCATCAGCCTATTCAGCTGTTTCTGCAGACTGTGGTAACGCCTGAGACTGTAGACTGCTTGTCGGTATATAAAGAGCTGGGTACGAAGTTAAGTTGACTGGTAAAGAAAACAAAGTAAGCTTTACACTCGCAGCTTTCCATTCCGACTCACGCTGTTGTGTTGGTAGCATCCTTGGCATGTGAAGTATGCCTTTTGAATGAAATTTGAGCAGTTGGAAGAGTTGGAGAGGGTTTGCATCGTAGGGCTCCAGTGGAACAGACGGTCTAATTGACATGTTGTGCACCATACTGGTCGTGTGGATACTACCATACCATGCTTTTGGTGGCAGTAGATAGAAGAAGGCATGGGATGGATTATCACAGGACGCCATTAGGAACCTCTATAACCCCATGCTGAGACGACTGTTGCATTAGCTAACATAGTGGCCTGATGCCATACTGAGAGACACTACTTCTGTATGTGTAGCTCAATAAATATTGATGATGTCAATCTAAATTTATCATCATGTACTGTTCCTGGCAACCTTTATCTTCCTTCCCAACACCACTGCAGTCCCACACTTCCTTCTGGATGCAACTATTCTATGGTGATGAGTGTAATACAACATTACAGATCTGTGAGTGTCTAAAGTACTGCATGTGAAGCTCCAGGTTAGCAGTGTCATTGGGTCAGGTGCCTTCAGTTAATGTGGGGACAATCAGCTGTTGAATTTACAGAACAGGAGAGCTATCAAAGTCAGATCTTCCTAACGTGCTGGGTAGAGGCGTATCATGGCACGAACAAAGAAGACTTCCAGGGGGAAATGAGGGGTTGATGCTTTTCAGCCTGGAAAAATCACAAAGCCTGTCTAAAGAGTTGGGATTCCACCAATGCACAGGCAGAGTACAAAAAGAGGAAATGTAAGCCTATTGTTACCTTTCCCAAGAGTGGCTGACCAACAAGGATCACTTCATAAACAAAGCATCTCCATGATCACAAAGGAACACAGGGTACTTTCTAAGATCGTCTCACATTGGCTAGGTGTTAATGTTCATGAGTTCATCATTAGAAGAACACTGGAGTCCAACAATAGTGTCCCCACCTCATCCTGTCTCTGAAACATGGTGGTGGTAGTATCACGGCTGGGGCCAGTTATGATGTATCAAATCACCATTATTGATGGAACAATGCATTCTGAATTATACCATCAAAGCCTAAAGGAAAATATCAGGACTGTCAGTCAGCTGAATTTCAGAAGAATGTGGTTCATACAGCAAGACAATGACCCAAAGCGCACAAGTCAGTCTATCAGAGAACAGTTAAAGAAGAGTAATGGGAATGTTGTAAAACAGCAGAGCCAAAATCCTGACCCTAGTGTATTTGACATGTTGTGGAAGGACCTGAAGCAAGCAGCTCATGGCAGGAAACCCATCAACATCCCAAAACTGAAGCTGTCCTGTACAGAGGGCTAAGATTCCTTCAAGCCGATGTGCAGGACTTATTAACAGTTACCATAAACATTCAGATGCAGTTATTGCTGCACTGTGGGGTCACACCCGATACATTGTTGCCTTATTTACTTTTAAGACTACAGAAATCTAAAAAAAAGTTTTAGTTCATATGTATACAGAAAGGTAGAAGATTCTACAGGGTCCATGAAGATGTGTTTAGGTGGGAAAACGGGGGAAGACATCAGAGCTGGGTGTGGTGAGTTACCTGAAACCAGCCAACAAGCCTGGCTTTAACGAATGGTATTGTTCAGAGGCCTAATCCGAAACTTCCCATTCTCTGTTCAAGATCTGGGACTTTAGTTGTCCAAAGATCTAACAAAGCCAGTAATCCAGAGAAGCTGCTTTTGTTATCTGTCGCGCTCACGTTGTTGCTCATGTTGTTGCTCACGTTGTTGCTCACGTTGTTGCTCATGTTGTTGCTCATGTTGTTGCTCACGTTTTGCTCATGTTGTTGCTCACGTTGTTGCTCACGTTGTTGCTCATGTTGTTGCTCATGTTGTTTCATGAAATCTTCTCTTTTCTAGGGCTGGAGAGCAGATTGATTTCTTAGCTATGAATGATCACAATTTTGAATTTCAGCAAGCCACGAACCTGGGGAGAACTAAGACCGTTCAGCTGGTAGGTGTCCAATTCGATATCTCAGCTCTGCCCTCACGTTTGGTCTCAGAGTTGCAAATACATAGTTACTCACACATGCCAACATTGAGCTGCAGACAAGTTTTTTTTTTCATTCCAAGACTAATAGCACTATCATTATTCACAATCAAGTCAGGACAGGATCCAAAGGGGGCTAGGACCAGGTCAAGAACAACTTCAAATATTATATTATAAATATTATAGAAAAAAGCTCAGCATCTAGTGGAATTTTTTTTATTCTACTACAAAAAAACAATTTATGTAGTAAGATATGTAGTAGTGCTGATAGGTAAGCATTACTGCTACTGGGTGCTGATTGGTTAGCATTAATTGAGATTACATTACTGAGTGCTGATTGGTTAGCATTACTTCTACTGAGAGCTGACTGTTGTTTGGCTGAACATGGCAGCTCACTCTCAGTCATGTTATACCCATGTAGGAACTCCCACTGGCATTTGAAAAACCCAGACGACATTACTGAGTGGCAGCTCTCCTCACCGCACATTCTTTGAGCAAAACATCCTAGTAATGTAAGACTGTCAAACATCCAATACAGAACATTCCTACTGTACCAATAACTAAAAGTTTGATTTCGCTTCTTCAATCGTGACAGCTGGATCTGGAAACACAAACACGATTAGTTACCTCTGCAAGTAATACTTTACTTCAGACTTCACAGGATAATATATATATATGATTTTGAGAGATAGCTAAATTTAAACACATCTAAAAACATAAAGACACAGCAGGAATGAACCAACCAGTACTCAGACTACAGCCATACGTGAAGGGAAGTGCTTATAGCAACATGTACATCTTCACCTTAACAATAACTAAAACATACATTTCAGGAAATATCAAAATATGTTTTCTAAATTAACATTCCAAATTTCTCCCCTCACAGGGTGACAAGCTCCTGGTGGAATGCACATACAACACTGACAGTAGAACAGAACTCACCTGGGTTTGTGAATTTACACACATATACAATTCCTGATGGCTTTAAAAGTTTGGACTGAGGTGGCACAGATGGAAGACATAGCTGAGTCATTGAATATTTTAGTCATTAATGGACCCATATCTTACATTATCTTATATTTAATTTCATTATTATTAATGTTTCTGATGTCCACTTTATTTGTGTGTGTACTTTTCATCCAGGTTGTAGCTTAGAGTGCTTTACACAGGGGTGTTAACAGCAATAGAAACAGCTGTGTGTATTAATTTTAAATCATTACTGTCAATGACACATATATACAAATGTATAAGTACTAAAAATATGAGTATTTATTAAATTCCATTTCAAATATATTTTTAAATGTTTCTTAAAAGTGAACATAAGAGTTTGAATAAAAGAAAAAAATTCAAAATTCAATGAAATTCAAAAAATTTAAATACAAATCTGACAATTCAAGTGCAAATGCAAATAATTCAAATGTCAATTTTAAAAATTTAAATATAAATTTAAAAATTCAAATGTAAATTTAAAAATTCAAATGCAAGTTTGAAAATTCAAATGTAAATTTAAAAATTAAAATGCAATTTTGAAAATTCAGGTGCAAAAATTCACATGCAAATTCAAAAGTTCAAGTGCCAATTAAAATGCAAAAATCAAAATTCAACTGAAAATAATGTATTGGCAATGGAACTTCCAATGTGAGTGTGCATTATTAAAGACATAATTCCAGAATGAGTTTATTAAAGACAATACATGAATGAGATGTATGAGTTGCAGAGGATGGATGGTTTCCTTAAGTAACGAGAGCATTGCGGTGATCAACTTAGCTTGTAACAAACACATGAACGTTCCTCTGCATCAGTCTGAGCTAGAAAAGTCTGAACTTTAGAGTTATTTCAAATGAAGCTACTTCACTCACTGTATTTACCTGTAGGATAAAACTAAAGAGCTCAAGATTACACCCAGGTGCAGATCTGGCCTTCGTAGCTAAAGAACTAGAGTACCAAGTATCAGTATTTCAGACTTCACCATCTTACTTCAGTAAAGTAAGGTCATTAGTTTTTCCGTCATATGAGTTCCGAAGCATAAACAGTAGGGAACATGAAACAGTCGTATCATTTCCAAACACAACCAAGATGCTGTTTCTTCATTCTGCCTACAGGCGGGGCTCTCCACTACCAATGAGATGTGCCTGGCCTTTCTCTTCTACTACCCAGCTATGAGCCTGAGCGACTGCGTTAGTGTCCCAGATCCACAGGCCCTCATTCGGGAGATGGGTGCAGCTAATGAAAGGTAAAACAGCTGGCATGTAACTTTTAACTGCAGCTACTGACATGTTTTAAAACTGTTCAACCACTGGGAACATATCTATTACTAGACGTGGACAGATATACAGGGGTTGGACAATGAAACTGAAACACCTGTCATTTCAGTGTGGGAGGTCTCATGGCTAAATTGGACCAGCCTGGTGGCCAATCTTCATTAATTGCACATTGCACCAGTAAGAGCAGAGTGTGAAGGTTCAGTTAGCAGGTAAGAGCACAGTTCTGCTCAAAATACTGCAATGCACACAACATTATGGGAGACATACCAGAGTTCAAAAGAGGACAGACTGTTGGTGCACGTCTTGCTGGCGCATCTGTGACCAAGACAGCAAGTCTTTGTGACGTATCAAGAGCCACGGTATCCAGGGTAACGTCAGCAAACCACCAAGAAGGACGAACCTCCACCAGCATCACGTAGTGACCTGGCCACTATCCTGTAAGAAGAATGGCTTAAAATCCCTCTGACCACTGTGCAGGACGCAGTATATGTCATTCCCAAGACGAACTGACGCTGTATTGGCCGCAAAAGGAGGCCCTACACCATACTAATAAATGGCTGTGGTCTAAAACCAGGTGTTTCAGTTTCATTGTCCAACCCCTGTAGGTCTATTACTACAGATAATACTTTCCCTGCACATACAAAATCTGAAGCACTCTCCCCATGACTTGACCTTTAATGCTGGTGTATGCCTTAAAGGGGAACTCCAAGAATGTCCTGCTGAATTTCTGTATCATTAACTGGTTGAGATGTAAACATTGTGAATCTGAGTGGCTTGGTGTGAAATGCATCATTCTAGAGAAACCTCCATTAAGAGTTGTTCACAGTGGTGATGATAGGAACCAGACGTCCACAAGTAAGATGTATGCTGTTTGATTTCTGACACATTCCTTGATGATACTTTGGTGATTTGTTTTTGAAGCGATGTATTTGAATCCAGTCATGGCGGAGGGGTGCACACGGGGAGCTGTAAGGCAAAGTAGTCCCAAAAGTAAACTTCCTATGGCTATTTAACCTTCATCAACATTAAATATGAAAGCACAGAGGACGTGTAGGTTCGCTGGTGGTTTAGGACAGTAAATAAAATGGCTGTATTTGTGTTGTAGATATGGGGACACCTGGTCCCCATCACCACCACTGTAAAGAGAGTCTGTTAGTTTCTCTACAGTGAATCACATCATATCATCCCCCTCTAAATGACTCGAGGGCTGAATTATTCACACAGTGGAATCTGCTGGAATCCCCCTTTAAATAAGACCAATAGCAACACCAGCTGTCCCACAGTCCACCCTCATCTTCTGATGCCGCTAACCCGTGTGTCCTTTCGTCACTTTGCAGTGAGTGGCACAAACTGATGCTCTCAAAGCGCTGGGATGGACAGTCGGTCAGAGAGTATCAGCAGACACTAAAGAGGGTCCAGCAGTACATAGTACTTGCAAACAATGTGGTAAGTTCAGTTTACAGAGGAGCTCATCTCTCTCTGAAGATCTTCCTACTGTAAGTGGCCTGTAAACTAGACGTGCCAGTGTATCCCCTCTTGTATAATCATGTTTACTGTGTTTCCCCCAGAACATATCGCGCCACACTGGGACGATTCCAGAGCTCAGAGCCGCTCCGTCTGTGAGCTGCAATAAAAACAGATCTGACATGAAGACTCCTGCTGTGGGTTTAGTGCTGCTCCTTTGGCTCACAACATCACTGGGTCTATCATAACACTCTCATGACCACCGCGGTAGAGACCGCCAAACCAGAGAACAGGGGACATTTGAGTGACTGCTTGGTTAATAGTGACTGTTCCACTCAGATAGCGCAGTGATGATGTGAATAGCTGTGAATTGGCTAGACTTGGTTACTTGGTGTGGCACGCATGCTATGAGTCCAGAAGTATCCAGAATCCCCTTCTAATGACGGAATTCAGCTACTTTAAAGAGCAACTCCACCAATTTTTGGAGAATTTTGACTTAATTAAAAGATCACAGTGGTGGTGATGGGAACCAGAATCCAGAATGTTTAAAGCCTCTAAAAGCTTTAGCGCCATAAAATCATAGTTTACCATCATAAACATTCATTCATTCATTTATCTTCTAAGCCTCTTATCCCTCTGGGTCGCAGGGGGCGCTGGAGCCTGTCCCAGTGCTCATTGGGGCGGACGGCTGGAAGCAGCCTGAACCGGCCCCATCAAAAACACTTCCGAGGAAAACTCAGGAGGCGTGTGTGGGTTCAGTGGTGGCTGATGGGCATAGCTGAGTTGTAGGCATGGTGAGCCCTGGTTCCCATCACCACCACTGTAAAGAAGTGTATAAGTTTCTCTATAGTGAATCACTCCACATCACACTGCTCTTAGTAAATCTGTTACCATGTCAACGACAATAGCATGCCATTGGGTGGAATTCCACTTTAAGGTGCACCGATCCCTGCCACAGAGGCTCACAGCTTTGCCTATAGAACGAGACCCTCTGGAGCAGCTGCACTTCAGCCTGAGGTCAAGCTGTCCAGTGCTAAACAGGAAGAGGGGCATACAGGCCCCCCCCCAGCACTGAGCTGTGGACTTGTGTTATCTGGAGTGATAGAGCTCCCATTCAGTACCTTTGGGATGAGTCGTAGTAATCAAGAACTAATCAACATCAGTGCCTGACCTCACTAGTGCTCTTGTGGCTGAATGCAATCAAGTCTCCATAGCAATGTTTCTACATCCATTGTAAAGCCTTCCCAGAAGATTAGAGGGTGCCACTTCGGCAAAGGAGGGCATACTTACTCATAGCACCCTTCGTTTCTTATCGGATGAGCAGGTGTCTACAAACTTTTGGACGGATAGTGTATGTTGCGTTAGGTAACTTAGATGATCCCGAGATAGAGGTAATAATAATCATATCAGTCATATTCATATTTCCTTTGTTTCTTAAGCCAAAAGCTTGCTGTAAAAAGCTGCCTGAAGCAGGTTATTGTTCTCAGGTGACCGAAATCAATAAAACATTTTTACAGAGCTGATTTCCTCATCGTTCTTCTTGTTCCTCTGTTCTGACGGGAACAACTGCAAAACGCTATAGAGGCCATTTTGCACAGTCGGTCAGTCCTTCATAGTGGGCAGTGGGCAGTGGGTGACTAGTTCCTCCCCAAGGAGCAGCATCTCCAGTTTACGCTCAGTTCAGGAGTAAAGCCACTGAGGTGTTTAAAACTCCAGCTGTAGACACAGGGAACTCACTCGCTGTATACTATATACAGGGGTTGGACAATGAAACTGAAACACCTGTCATTTTAGTGTGGGAGGTCTCATGGCTAAATTGGACCAGCCTGGTGGCCAATCTTCATTAATTGCACATTGCACCAGTAAGAGCAGAGTGTGAAGGTAATATTAATACTACTGTTAATAATATTTGTAAAAATAAAAATAAATAAAACAAAATAATTAATAATATTAAATAATATTTAAAATATTAAATAATATTATTATTATCATAATTATTATTAATGTATTTTTTATTTAATAATATGATAAAATTGTCAAACGGATGTAAACACTGTATAGATGCTGTAAAGAGTTGACTTTAATTCGACTAAATCGCTTCAGAGCAGTCAGTGCACTAGACACCGCTAGACTCCTCAGTTAATGCACTACCGAGGGAGGGAGGGTGATTTGGGACGCGGCCTGTGAGTCTAAAACCCACAAACTCACACTTGCGCACTTTGGCACCAGCCCCAGTCCCGGAAATGGCGCTCTTGGGTTTGTCTCTTCAGCAGATTCTCAGATACTCTCTTAGCTTCAGCGAGGTCAGTACCGGTTAGTGATCAGCTCCAGAGGAGACATGGCCCTCAGCTCCGCTCCTCCACCGAACTTCTCCTGGGTAGAGCCTCAGAGAGTGGCTGGACTGGCTCTACCGTCCTGCCCGGCGCACTACCGGAACCTGCTACGGAGCGGAGTCCAGCACCTGGTGTGCCTGTGTGAATCCAAACCCCCGCATCACGAGTCCTGTCCAGGACTGACCCTTCATCACATCGCCATAGTGGACTTCACTCCTCCCAGTTTGGCTCAGATCCAGAGATTCCTGTCCATCGTTGAAAACGCGAGTGCTAAAGGAGAGGTAGGAATGGCTGACCTTATCGCGAGGCTGGGGTCAGTTTCCTGTTCGCCGGCTTCATGTTCGAACTTTCCCGGTCCACCTTAAAAGGTGCAGCAGTTAACGTTCCCGGCTTCTTTCTGGAAAGCCCCCGACCAGAAGCTTGACCTCAGCTTAGTGGGAAATCAGTAGTTCAGTACAGCAGTGTAATCAAATGATCTTCCGATTAGTTCTGACGATTAATCGCAATTTACACAAACACATACACACACACACACACACACACATATACATATACACACAAACACACAAACACACACACACACACATATATATACACACAAACGTAATTCTACAGCACTTTTTAAATTCTAGTCCCAAAATCTCAAACTACTTCCTACAGGAAGCTAAATCAGGAAGACTGAATCATATAAACAAGGTCATCTTTAAAGAGCACATGGTTCCTGCCCACTGAAAATCAAGAAATGTGTCTCTATTTTTGTATATTTTTACTTTTATGCATCATTGGATCACACCACCTGCTGTTTAGAGGAAATGAATATGTGTAGATCTGATAGCTGCAGTTTAATCACTGTTTAAATAAATCTTAATGATATTCCCCCACATCATCCAGCACCTTAGTCCTGTTCTCGGCCGTTGACCATCACAGTCAGCCCTATCCCTATGGCACACTCTTAAAATGAGAGTTCTGTAATGGTTCTGTAGTAAAGGCACTGGGTCACCAATAACCTCCTTAATCCTCATTACATGTGTTCTTGAGAAAGATCCCCAAATAAAGCCTGTGTTAGAGGTTTGGGCTGCAGAGCTGTTTGAATCTTTTGGTCGCAGTTGTTGTGCTCGAGTCCTAGGAACAAACCCTGAATATCAGGAAAACATTAAGTCAATTAATCAATCAATGTTTATTTGTATAGCGCTTTTTACAACCAACGTTGTCTCAAAGCAGCTTCACAGAAAATCAGAAAATCATTACGTGTATTGTAATGTACCAGAAATGTTCTTTAATATTAGGAAGTAGATTTCAAGCACATTATTATATGCTAAATACAAATTTAGTATGTGTGTGTGTGTATATGTATGTATGTATGTATGTATGTATGTATATATATATATATATATATATATATATATATATATATATATATATATATATATATATATATATATATATATATATCGTTGCTGTCCAAAGAAAAACAGGTATCTCCAAAATGGCAACTTTCCAGGAGAGGCCAAAAACCTCCTTTAATTTGAATGGAAGTCAATGGAACCAGACGTCTTTTCCAAGCAGTTTGGGGCCATTGTTGTTAGTCCATCCATCATGAAATTCATATACAGTGTAAAAAGCAATTAATGGGATCAAATAAGGCATAAAAGTAAAAATCAACAAAAATGGAGATACATGTTTTCCATTGGACAGCGACGATATATATATATTTTATATATATATTTATATATATCGATTTTAATGTATTATAAATGTACTTAAATATGTACTTAAGTATATTTTAAGTGATCTTTGTAATGTCTTAAAATAGCACAGTTCAGTACAGTTAGTTCTATTAAAGTATATGTTTAATAGCTCTAATGATCATATTCACCAAGCCAAGTACATAGTATGTCGTCGCTATTTGAAAACAGCCGCTGCCGTTTACACACTGTGAGATTTGCGTGATGAACAGATTAACAGAAATGGCCCAGGAATTCTCGGAAGGACGTCTGGTTCCATTGACTTACATTAAAATCAAAGGAGGTTTTTGGCCTCTCCTGTAAAGTTGCAATTTTGGAGATACTTGTTTTTCTTTGGCCAGCGACGATATTATAAATAGCACACTTTCAGTATACGAGTGTGGGGACGTTTACTAAGTACACTTAAATACTTCAGTGCACTTTTCTTTCTCCTGGGATAATAAAAGACTGGTGAATGTATAAAGGGTCATGCTGACTGTGGAAATAGGC
Organism: Prochilodus magdalenae; assembly: GCA_024036415.1. NCBI lineage: Eukaryota > Metazoa > Chordata > Actinopteri > Characiformes > Prochilodontidae > Prochilodus > Prochilodus magdalenae. The sequence continues at coordinate 138,493 of JAMWET010006007.1, read as the reverse complement.
TTTAAGGTGAAACTTAATTCCACTCAATATCCATTTATAACCATGAGTACCCAAAGAACCATCCCCTTTACTAAAGAACCCTTGAAGAACCATCTTTAAGAGTGCGAGTTGGTACATGATGGCTGTCTGTCCCTTTCTTTAACAGGGTGTTGGAGTGCACTGCATGCACGGACATGGCAGGACAGGGACCATGCTGGCCTGTTACCTGGTCAAAGCGAGGAACATCTCAGGAGCGGAGGCAATAAAAGAGATCCGGAGACTTCGTCCCGGGTCCATAGAGACAAAGGACCAAGAGCAAGCAGTGATAATGTTTCAACAGCACCTCCATGAAACAGTTACTAGAGGTTAGGACACAAGTTAGCTAGTTTACAGCATAATGCAGATTTCTCTCGGGTACACTATACTCATACACCCCACCGCTCCACCAACAAACCCCTCAGGCTTTCACTGGGATCATAGCTTCCAACCCCGATACTGAGCACCCCTCACACTGTCATGGGATAAAGTCATGGGTGTGTTTAGCCGGGAAGCCATAAATCCTGAGCAAGGCTGCCGTTGGGAAACACTGTGCTAATGTAGGCTTACCACAGCAACCGATTCTGCAATACAGGTTTTCAGAGACGCACACCCAAGTAGGGCCGGGACCACACCTGTAAACGAGGGAAGCCATGTGTTTGTATAGAGCTACAGTCCCTGTAAGCTGTAGGGACATATTCTCTCAGAATGATGGAGCACCTTGTAGGTGCGGTTCCTTTCTCTACAACACTTCATAAAGCGTTCTGCGTTCCACCCACTCTCGTCATGTCATTCTTCGTGCAGGTACATAACCGGAGAGTAATTTGGTTTATTGATTTGAATGATTTAGAAAGGTCACGGTTAGTGGATCGTTCGACGCAGTGTTGTGTTAAGGCAGATGTTTCATCACACGCTATGTTTGACTAAAAAGCAGAGTCTCCTGATTAAAGAGGGGTTGTCAGCTTTTTAATACAGCACTCAATAATAAAAACATGCCAGCAGCATCATCCCGAGTGGGCTGATACGAAAATCTCAAGGCTGAATTTTTCTGTGGTGGTGATCAGAACCAGATGTCTGAAGTATTTACCTCCTGTAAAGGCTCCTCACTGAAGGTTATTACCTGACATGGTTATTAAAAATACACACGTCTCTGAAACATCGCTAGGTATGAGGAGGTTTTGGCCTTATCATCATCTGTTTATGACAGCGAGGCACACGTGGGGGGTTGTGAAGCAAAACATCTGGATTTACCGTTGTTCCACCATCAGCAACATCACATATAACACTCAGATGACGTGTAGGACCACTGATTATTTGAGTGACACATAAAAAGTAACCCTACTAAAGGAGAAGACGAATCAATCTTGGAGCGTAATGGAAGAGAATGGAAGAAGATTTGATTCCTCAAATGATTTTGGGCCGTTTGCTTTGGTCGGCTCACTGCAAAGCGTGACAATGACCAATGATGCAGGAAAGTAAAATCATAGCGGGGTTCCTGCAGCAGACGTGCCACGTGCTGTAGACATGGTGATCTCTGGTTCACACAGGATCTGCAGTTGATCAACGGCCTCATTCAGGAGCGTCCTGCAGTGTCATAATCAAACACAGATCTTAGAGACATCCAACGACTGACTGTTGAACTTTTCTGGAGCTTCCTGTGAAGTGATGAACTGTTGTTGACTACGTCCTGTGCAGTTTGAAAGCCAGAGCGGTTTCACTCCCAGTGGTTTAGACCCGCCATTAAAATGTCTGAACACCCAGCGCACGGTCCTCTCGGCAGGAGACCACGAGGGCAACTGGAACGCATCTCTTGTTTACACCCAATGATTAAAAGTCTCAGTCTTTAAAAACGGGGGAATGCAAAAGAAGCCAGGACACTCTCCATAACCTGGACTCCTCGATAAGAAAATTCAGTCGGCAGCTTTTTTGTAAAATCTGCATTTATTTATGATTTACAAAAGCCTAACATGTAACAACCATTAAAATGAATCAAATAAATTCTTCTTTAACCTAAAATGGAAAACATGACCGTGTGTATACGTCAGTTTACATTTCTGAAGCAGAAAAAAAGAGGATATTGACACTATAGCCTTATGCATCGTTTGAAATTTACAAAGTTTGTGTAGTCTGAAAAATTATTTACACATACACCAGTAAGTCTAGACTGTCAATGGAGATGTACAACCACATCCTCAACGCAAATATCATCTCCAATACTGTAGTCGAGGGAAATCTAGCTAAGTTCAAAATGAATCAGGGCTGTTCCGTCCAAACAAAGCAGAAAACGATACTCAAATAATTCGGATGTATTTGCTTATTTCAATTCCATCAGTTTCCGACAGAGACGGTCTCAGACTTCTATAAATAGAAAAGAATGCCAAGGTTCAAATAAATACCTGCTAAGCAAAAGCAAGGCGTCCGTGTCTCAATTCTTATCTCTTATTCTCGAATCGCTTCTTCTTTAACGTATGCTACCGTCAAACTGGTCATAACTACATCAGCTGGTCAGTGTCACGCAACTATGCAAACCTCAGTTCGGTTCAATCAAGTCCATTCAGTAATAGTACAAAACTTAAAAGTGGGAAAATAGAAAACTCTGAATATTAGAAAACCGAAACTCCCCCCGGAATGACGCGCTTACCAACAGTCAAAATAAAGATTCTGAAACCAGAGGAAGACCGACGTTTGCAAACCATGCTGACGGGGTTCCGCGAACTCCGCCCTGATGGATACACAACAGAGGCGATGAAAGTCCCGACAGTGTATGTGAACATATAAGTGAACCAGCAGATCTACGTTTGGAATCGCGCACTTTACTCGAGAGCTACAAATCAAATCTACTGTGACCAGCTTCATCCCAGAAATGTCCCGACAGGGAGACGTGACCGTAGGAAATTGGTCTGCTCTAAATCAGCACTTGTAGTCAGAAGGAAAATAAATGTGGAAGTCTGCAGATAGAGCATAAAACACCACCGTAAAATGTCCCACACTGCTGAGTGATATTTAAAAAAAACAATAAAAATGTGAAAAGAATGCATCATTTTGTCTGAACAACATTTCACAAACAAAAATATGTCATTTCAAATTTATCATTAATATAATTAAAACGTTTTTACAGTGCTTTATTATAATATATCTTTGATACTTTAGAGGGAGTCGCTCTTTCTGCAACGATGCTTCTAAATTATACTTACTGGTCCAGTTATTATAAATCAAAAGGAATTTTGGAAATCAGTGGGAAGCTTCGGTTGGATTTCTTTTTTTTCTTTTTCATTTTTTTTTTTAATATCTCCAGTGCTGGGTCAGGGATTGGCGTTCAGTTCGGCTAAAGCTGCTGGCTACTATTTCGTGTTAAGTTCGTTCTCCAGCTCCATCAGCTTCCGAGAGGCCTTCACTTTGTTTGAAACTTCCTTTCCCTGTGAGAACAGTCTCTGACGCTCCCTAAATGTGAGGTTCTCTGGGGCTCCGCCGTTGGAATTCTCCTGCTCCTGACCACTGGAACGAGACCAAGAAATGTTTAACTTCAACCCGAAGGGCTCTGAAACGTCAATCAGCAATGAACTAAGCAAACGAGGGGGGTGGAGGTTGCTGCGATGCCGCTTGGTTTGCTAAAGCTACTCACCCTTTTGTCCATTTCTCTCGTGGGTCCTTGTAAACTTCTCCTGATCCTACAACTCCTGCTGTTGTGTTTCCAGTGTATGAATTAAATCCTGTTTTGGTTTTGGCAGATGGTGAGAAATAGAATGCAGACAGTGAATTTCACAGCAAATATTGGACATCTCATTTCAAGCGAATGGAAAACCCTTCAATGTGTCACAAAGCTGCTGGGTTCAAAAGGAAATGTGGTTGGGCTGGGAAGAGCCCTTTTCTACTACTGTGTATTACTGCACACTAGGGATGCATGGTGAGGCTGGAATAAGAATCAGGAAAGTGCCAAACTAACAAACAAGAAGTATCAGCACTGACCAATATCTTAAACTTGGTTTTGGTAATTTACTGGACTTTGGAGGAGCAGAGTTAGATTTAGGGATGCTGGACCACTGTACTACAATACAGAATACAATTTCAGAACACTGTCTCTTTTTGTTGGCTGCCGTTTTATAAAAACACTAAGCCACTCAGGGCCATTAGTGTGATGTTATCAAGGAGAAGAGCTTCCTCAGGCCTGATGCAAACATCTGGAGACTAATTGCTTCAAAAATACACTCATCTAAAGTATAGTGGCATTAATAGCTGCACCCAGAAGGAATCGACAGGAATAAAACAGGGTGGGTAGGTTTGACGAAGTTTCACGGCTCGGCCACGCATGTGACGTGAGCCAGGACTGGCCTTATCGCTGTAGCTGACTGACCCAACATGGTTGCGGACATTCAGTGACCAGTGATGCCCTCCATGAGTCCTCCTGTTAGCACCAGCACCATTGGCAGACGGCTGCACAACACAGCACTACATGCACGTAGACTGTTAGGATGACTGCCCTTAACACCACGTCAACATCGCCAAAGACTGCAAAGGTGTTGTGCCAGACTGTCATGGAGTCTGTGTCACTCCACTTCCACCCCTACCGCAACATCTGCCGGAACTGTGTGAGGATATTCAAGCTGCATGGGATGGATTATCACAGGACACCATTAGGAGCTTCATGCTGGGATGTCTGGCATGTTGCATCAGCAAACATGGCGGACCGACACCATACTGAGAGACAGACTTCTGTATGTGTAGCTCAATGAATATTGATCATATCAGTCTAAATGTATCATGTATTGTTCCTGGTGACCTTTATCTTCCTTCCCAACAGCACTGCACTCCCACACTTCCTTCTGGGTGCAGCTATTGTTTTGATGATGAGGGTATAAAAACATCCTGCATCCTAACCCTACAGAAATACACGTTATACCTCTCCAGGAAGCAGATTCAGGTGGATGTAGTCCCAATTTCTACATTTTCTGAACATTTATATATTGGCATCATTGGCAATACGTTTGCATACAAGTGCATGGACATGAAAAATAACGGATTTAGCACTAGAGTTAGCAAACCGATGCATCCCTACTGTAGACACCATGAATACTCAATAACATAAATCATGGCTGTATAAAACCCTGTGAGGATCATAGCACACAGAAGATCATAACATCCCCAACAGTATTTCTGTTAAACCCAGCAACTTCTGGTAACATTCCAACAAATAAGCTGCATTTACCACAGACCAAAAGCTGAAGAGCTAGAGAAAGCTTGTTGGGTTAGTCTTGAAGCATTCCAAAGCACACCTGAAGCAGGGTCTGTGGATCAGTAGGCTAAGGTGGAGGTCAAGTAGCCAGTGTGCACCTCATTTTTACTGCATCAGTACATGGGGTTGGCTTCTGGACACACTGACCTAAAAGTGGACTGCAACCTCTTGACTGATCGTGCTAATCGTCTAAAACTGGGCCCAAAAGCGAGCCTTTATTTAGGCACGGCTAGTGTTTCTCTGAGCCTCACTCTGTCGCTGTGGTGCTTATGAAGTGCAGCGGCAAATGAGACTCAACACCGCTGACCTTTGCGATGACCTCCACCTCTGACATGCCGAAGGAATCGTCTAGTAGGCTCACGTGTCTGTGTGTCTGTCAGGGCAAGGAACCGTGTGGGTCTCCTTCTACAACCTGGGAACTAAACCTTACAGCGGTTGTGGCTTTGGCACAACCTCAATCCAAATGCATGTTGTTTGAATTTCTTGAATAATGAAATGACCTGGGGGAGGGGGAGGGAGGTGCAGACACAAACACATTGACGCGTGTGAACCGAAATCCTCTCTGCTGGTGGAGGACAAAGTCTTCTAGAACAGGCTAGTTCACCTACAATAGGGCTGGGCCGTTTCAGGAAGCTGTTGCTTAAGTTAAAACCACAATTTAAGAAGCCACAACAACAAAACAGGGCAAATTTATAATCAAATTTGTAAAATTAAATACATATTACGGGTTATTTGTCGAATCAATAAAGCCACTGATGGCCGAGGTTTGTATTCAAGGCCCATTCAAGTCATTTAGCTGAGTGGTCTTTGCTTCACCAGCAGAGAGAGCTGATAAAGAGCTTTAGGTGCTAAAGGTCACCTGAAGCTCAGTAGGATGGGAAGTGGGGGGTCTGTGAAGGAGGAAGTGGTGCAGAAGCAGATGAGATGAAACATACACGAACACATTAAAAAAAAAGATAGCCAGACAATGCAGAACAGGGCAGGGACAGCAGGCCAGAGTGAGAACTGCAGCACATCTGCAGCCAGGTGACATGTAGAAAACGTATAATCATATACATGATGATATCATGTAAGGTTATGCTTTACTATACATGCCAGGGATTTCTTTAAGTGACCCCCTGAGTTTACAGATATACTCCAGCATTATGCTTTTCCTGCATCTGTAGCCACGATCACCACGCTCAGTAACTTCCTAGTTCTTAAAGAACAGAAAACCTGCTGAGACAAAACCAAAGATACCTCAAAGGGCAGGTGCGTTTGGTCATGGTTCGTTTCAAGCGTCTACAGGTTTTCTGTTAACGGATTCCAGTTACCGTCTGTAAGTGACCGCATGTTACAGAGGCTTAAGTACTCCTTTAACCCTTGATAACCAGGCTTCAGCAGTGTTGCAGACAAAGAAGAATGGATAGATTGATTCTGGAGACGGAGAGCAGGGCAAAGCGCAGGCAGTAAAACAGCAAAGGGATACACGGCCAGATTAAACCCAAGAACGGGGAGCAGGAAGGGAAGCTGCCAGCGGGACTTGGTTCATGTACTGAGGTGGGAAAGCAAGGTTAGTGGTTTATCCCTCAATCAGAACAAATGCAGCTCAGATCGTAGCAGGCCCCACTGAAGGTTAGATTAGCTGTGTGCAGGTTACATGCAAGGTCAGATACACTGGGCATCTTTTGTTAGACTGGGTTGCATAACAGGCTTTTCTTGTGCACGGCTGTTTAAATGCTCTGGCCTAGTGTTAAGCATCTATTTACATATAACTGATTGTGAAAAATCACTTTGATTTTAATTTATTAGGAAACTAAGAGGAGATAAGTCATGTCATACCAGTTCATATGGTCAAGGATTTCTTTTAAGGACCACTAAAATATAAATATTCATCCAACATATGACTTTAACTGTAAATATTTCTAGAGACCTCAGACAAACGTGACCGCTCTGCGTACAAAGGCAAACCACTGTGATGTAAAATTAACTGATGCCTCTTTAAACAGCCATGCGCAACAGGCGTGCGTCTCATGTGACAGATCTTTTCCCCTTTGCCAGTGACAAGAAGCCAGTGTCTCGTTCCCTGAACCGATATTGGACGAGCGAGCGTCTGCGGAGGCCTGAGCCTACCCCAAAGCAAACCACACACACATGAAACGGCCGGCGAAACCAACAGTACTCGGGCTGAATTTGGAGCGCACAGCGAATCACGGAGTCTAATCGATTGCTTTTACACCGTCAGGATGATTGGAGGAGAAGAGGAATTTGGGGGGGGGGTGTGAAGAAGGGAAAACAGAAGAAATTTGGACAGGTGATCGGAAAACCAAAACAAATCTGATTAACTACTGAAAAAAGGAGGGAGGGCAACATAAAGTGATGGGAAACAAGAAAGGACGAATCACGCAGGTGACTTTGCTAAAAGCTCTATGGAATTTATACAGAGAGAGGAGGAAAAACGGAGAGAATAGTCTCTCGGTGGGAAACGGAAACAGGAAAACGAACAAAAAACACTAAATAACCCAAAACAAACGGGAAATGAACCAATAAAAACTGAGGAGGAGCGGGGCGGACGTGGGGCCTCCTCTCTCTCCTCGGCGTCTCTACCTTTCGGGGGAGTTGATGGAATGAAGCTGGGTTTGGCGGGAGGGGGAGGGGCTTGCCCTGCCTTGGGTGCGGTACTGTTGGCATTGGCCGCCGGGGGCAGCTGGAATGAGCCGGACAGAAAGATGCCGTCTGAGAGCGGGCGGGGCTTGCGCGCGGCTGGAGGAGGCGGCTGGGGTTTTGGGGCGGCCAAGAGGTCGCCGTATGACTTCCGGGTGGCCGAGAGCTTAACCTGACCTGCTAAGCCTGCGTCCTCCTCCTCCTCGTCATTGTACGAGACAAACTTGGCAGTGTACAAGGTGTCGGGGGAGACGACCTGGGTTTTGAGGTAGGAGGTGTTTCTCTGAGGCGGGGTCGGAGGAGGGTTGTTGCTGCTGTTGTTGTTGTTAGTGGCGGGGGTGGGTGCGGGAGGGGGGGGTTGGTAGTCCCGGGGCAGAGGAGGTCTGTACAGACCAGGCTCGTCGGGCGTCAGCAGCTTGCGCTCGGCCTCCTCGTGCTGCCGGCGCCGCTCCGCCTCCAGGCGGGCGTAGTATTCCTCCTCCTGTCTCCTCTGAGGGGGGAATAGAGGGAGAGCTGTTAGAGCTGCTTTAGACAAGCTTCTGTGTACTCCTCTACCTGCCCACCAGGTCGCTGGTGAGGTCCTAATACCGGCTGAAATCCTAGAGCCGATACTACTGGAATGGGATAGCGATACTGTAGTGAGGTGGACATCATCTTTCAGTTTCAGCCCTGTCCAAGTCTTTGCTCCTCTACCTACTCACTAGAGAAGAGTTTAACACCTGAAACCTTACAGCCATTACTACTGTGAATAACTAACATGGCACAGTGACACTGCAGTCTTCAAAGCTCATTATATATTAGCATATCCTGTACCAGGAAGTAGATCTACTGGACAAAACGCTACAATCTGGTACTCGTTTATTCAGGTTCATCTACAGAGAATAGAATTCATAACCAACATCTAGAGGTGACTGGAGTGCACTACACTACTGAAATATCAGACACTCTTAAGGGTTCAAGTCACCATTTCCTTTTGGGTCCACTAGGAGTCCCCAGAGAGGCGAGAAAGACTGCTAAGCGCACAAACAAACAGGACCGGTGTGGGAAGACTTAACCAAATGACGTCTAAGTCAGTCTGGGTTTGGCTGGCACTTGGTGGTTTTGCAGTGGAAAGGCTGCTCTGGTCTCTGTACATGGATCCCCGGGGTTAGTGTGTGGTGGGGATGTCACTGATGAAATAATGTGGAGGGGAGGGGGCTGGGATGGCCTCCACAATCATTGGTGGGACATTTCCAACTGTGGTCCCAAGAAAATGTCGAGTGGAATGACAATGGCTTCCCAACAAATGTTGGACTCTGTATAAAACCTGACAAGTGATTCACATGCTTTTTTGGGGGGTTGGGGGGGTGAGGGGGGTACATCACAAATACAGGAGAGGGAGCACTGTGAAGACATGCAATTGGACATCATAACTGGGCTCTGAATTTCCAGTGGTCTGAAGATGATGCACAGACAAACACAACCGAATGGTCACACACACTAGGACGATGTTCTGACTGAGCACTTGAGATGAATAATGTAAAGCCTGACCACTGGTAATTCGATGGCCCTGTCACATTTCATAAGCAACCGAGACTGTGGACGTGTAACGCGCAGGTGCTACTCAGATTTAAATTAATCTCTGAGGAAGCTTGCAACACATTAGGATGCCTGGATCCTGGCTGAACTACTGAAGTTTGCCTCAACTGGCTTGCTACCGAAACAGTACATCTACTGAAACAGCACATGGTCAGCTCTCCACAGCCCAGAGTAACGGGCGCTGGTAGGAGTCTCCTGTCACAACCACTTACAGCTTCTGGTAGAATCGTCCATATGGAACTCAGTGGAAACCTTAAAAAAGGTCAATGTTAATACAAGCACGCAAAGCCGACCACTCCTGGCCTGGGGAGAATGTGAAGCATAATGGATCCCACTGGGGCTGGAAATATCTGAGGTTCTGTCCACATCAAAGTGACCAGTGCGTAGGGGTCCCTGGTGTAGGCTACAATTAGTTTGGCGGATCAACTTCAATTACAGGCCAGAGATATTAACAAGTACAAAATGGTGACATTCATTCTTCCAGTGGCCTGGACAGAATATCAGCAGCACAATTAATAAGAGCGAAAATACCTACTTCCAATATGGAGCAGAAATGAGAGATATTTTAAGAGAAAGTTTTCAAAAAAAAATAAATAAATAATTTAAAAGCCTTCAAAGTAAAAGCCACTTTTCCTAGCATTATGTTGGACGGCCTAAGTGATCTGCACGGATATAGGCTGTAGCCAGCTGGTGCCGACCGCTCCTGTGCTGGTCAGCCTGGTGTACCTTCTCCTCTGCCTCTCGCCGGGCCCGCTCCTCTTCTCTCCAGCGTTTCTCCTCCTCCTGCTTGGCCCGTTCCTCTGCCTCGCGCTTACGGATCTCCTCCAGCTGCTGCTTTCGCCGCCGCTCCTCGTCCTGCAGCTGAGGAGGTGCACATACAACAGAAGCATGAGAAACCCAGTGAGAGGTGCTACCTCAGCCTCTAGCTCCATGTTGGTAGCCAGGCTAGATGTGTTGTCCGGCTTAGCCCAATCGAGGAACTTAGATGGTAGTAACAGGGTGATTGTAATTTTGTGTAACAGAGGGAAAATTTACAGGTGTGAATTAGAGATGGGCAAAACGACAATAACCATTTTTAAATGCAACTGAATTTACTTGGAGTTGTAGGGTCATCATAGGTGCTGTTCTGTGATTTTATGTCCCAATATTAGGAATTTTATTCCAGCCCTGACACTATTTCTGTGATTGTTCAAGCAGTGGCTGCCTTACACTGGAAACCCCTCTGATATTTGTTAGTGCATATGACCAGTTGGGTTTCTAGAAATGTAACCCACAAGAGACTTCCTCCTCCTGTGGTCATTTTATCGCTGAAACGTCACTGCACTACAGACATCCTCCTGGTGTAAATCCTCCAATCCGAATAGGGCTAAATGTAATCATGTAAGACTGCATCACAATATGCCCTCCTGAATTTGTTGTAGGGGTTGACAATATGCCAAAAACATCATATCACAATACTTAAAGACATTTTCACAATACACAAATACATCTGACACATTGCACTTAAAGGGTAGTAGAGCATCAATACTTCTACAACACCGAACAACTGTAAGCAAAATAGAAAAAAAGAGTGTAACCAACATCAACTAGCATACAGAAATGACAAACAAGAGCAAAAACGAGCTGCTTTGCTGGTTTTTCTCAAATTGTGCATAGTGAAAATGCCTTCACGATTTTCACATCTCTGTCATATTGCCAACCCATAGTCGTGAACTGTTTTGGTTTCTGCCTTAACAACAATACCAATTAAACAGGCATGTAAGTCCCCATCTCCATCTGCTACCCTTACATCTGATTCCGCTACTGTGGTTTGGTGTGGATGGGAAAAGCCCACCGCAGTCTGAGACCCACGACAAACCCTCTGTCTGCTCAAAGCTTAGCTTCAACTGACTAGCCTAATGTGACTGAATGGCTCATTAGCACCACTGGTATGGTGAAAAAAGGATTCCTGATCGTAGCCACTACTAGGACCCTGTGCCACAGCACTGTGCACTGCATCCAGGCAACAGCCACTCATGCAGATGGACACCAGCATGCGACAAAACCTGAAAAGGGGAGCTCTGAGGCTCCATCCCAACAGTACAAACACATGACCAAACCATAACACACTGTCCAAAAATACAGCAAATGAACAGAAATACTACACAATACAGTTCCCACAGTATAAACAGACATCACGCAGTACGGCTGCATCCCCAAACGAAGGAGGCTGAAGGGAAGAGAGCACAGCACAGAGGATGAAAGGCAATGGAGTACAGCAGCATGGACACACGCAGCCTGATGGCGATGCGCAGAATGGGACAGAGCAGCTGGCTGACTGCTGAGGCCTGCGCATGCAGCCAGGGCCTTGCAGCAATAAAGAGGAGGCCAGAGGAACATGCACAAAACCGGCCGTCCCTTCTCACTTTCACCACACTGAAACGACAGCTTCAGGAACCGACAGAGCTTTCTGCAGGGCCAGGAGCATTTCTCTTATTTAGTTCCCAGCATTTAAATCAGGGCAAGTCTGGAGACTGCATCTGGTTTCTGAACTCAATAGCACTGGACACTGGATATAAGGTCTGGATCTGAGGCGACTAACAATTTGATTGCACTGTTTTTGAGACAAACCTACTGTGTTAGCACACAATGCTGGTACGGACGCTGGTACGGTAACAGACTAGAGCTTATTTCATCAGCGGTCAAAGGATCACCGTTGGCTGGATATTTCAGGTTGGCAGACCCTTCTCAGTCTCCTCAATACTACTATACTGGTGTCATTCTGTGCTGAGAATGGGCTAATACAGGGTGCAAGTATAGGCTAAAGCCTGTAACTGTAAACCTACCAAGTGCAACGATATGGTAGGTGCCTAAACGGATGCATTTATAAACTGGCACCTCCATGTATGCCTGGTTAGGATATACATACGCCGCCTAATGTTTTGGATAGCTGTCCTGGTCCTCTCTATTAATTTAGGCATGTTCAGTTCATTATGAGCCATTGTTCCAAAGCAGCAGTTTTCAAGTGAAGGAAGGGAACGGCAACAATGCACATCCCAGGATGGATTCCCCACAAACAGATGAGGGGGAAAGAATGAGCGAGTGGAGACACAGGTGGAGTCGAAAAAACAGGAAGACAGCATAAACAGCATAAAGGACGTACCAAGTCTAGAACAGAGATTGCTGGGACAGCAGTCTGCTGCGAGGGGAAAAAAGAAACCATCAAGAACAGCGAAGGAAGAGAAGTAGGAGGAGAAGAGAGAGAGAGAGAGAGAGAGAGCAAAAAAAAAAAAAAGAAATAGGAAATTAAAAAAACAAAAAAGGAGTGGGGGGGAGAAGATAAAAGTGAAAACGCTGGCGCAGTGGGCTGAGACGCAGCGTTGCGCTGCCAGCAGCATTCCTGGGCAGTATGGGACTGATTAGCGCCAGCGGCCCACTTCCCCTCCGCAAACACATGCATGGAACTGGAGAAAGGCTGGCTCGCAGGAGAGCCGGCGAGGAATTTCCCCATAATTCCACCACCCCCTGCTCAGCTCAGGCAATATTTTCCCTTCAAACAAACACGGGAGCTGACCCTCCACTCCCAGCGAGCAGCCTGCCAGTTTTTCAGCACTATAAAAGGTAAAAGGTAAGTTCCTGCTGTGGGCTACAGTAGCCTCTCAGTAGGAAGCATGCTGCTACTCCGCAGAGCGCTTTCTTGCATGTTGGCGGCTACAGGAGGGATACGCGATAGAGGGGTTGAATGTTTTGATAACGGCGCTTAAGTAATTTGTGCAGTCGGTTAAACTTAATAGACTTACTGGAACGCTTTCCAGAGAACCTGTAAAATCAGTCACCCCTGACTGAGTGTGTTCATTCTGGAACCTCAAAGTTTATCCTCACGTTAATTATGCTAATTAGTACAGGGCATAACCAATACAACTTAAGAGGAATTCCACAGGTTTTCGCACAGTCGCATCATGGAAATGTTCAATCAGATGTTCAAAAGTTAATTTAGAGTGGTTTGATGTGAAATGGTTTACTATAGAGAAACATACTCGCTCTGAATTATTTACAGTGGTGCTGCTGGGAACCTGCTGAGGGGTTATGGCATTTCTTTAGTGTCCTAATCAGTGTATACGTCTTCTGTGTTTTGAATCACACAAGTTTCTCTTGAAATGTCACATCAAACCACTCTGAATGACTTCATTTACATTAAACGTTTAATTATGTAGAATTTAGACTGGAAATTCCTCATCAAGGTTTCAAAGAATTATCGATATTCTAATATCTAATTCTATGTTATCCATTTTAGTCGATGAGATTCGACACTGTATATCTGAAATGAAGAAACCTGGCAACTACGGGCTGATATTTGACAGCTCACAGCTGACAACTAAATCATCTCAGTTATTAAAATGTTGCTCAATTAAAGCTACTGCAGACTGCATCATTTCTGACCAGTGAAACCTCCTAGCCACTCCTTAAAATAAGCACTGGCGACAATTTGCTCTTCCTGTTCAAGCTATACTAATTAGTCAGAGGTGAATGATCAGTTTAGTGGCTAGGTGTCACGGTGCACTGACAACATAATGGACTTGTGGACCAAAATAGTGGACCAGCTACATTAAGTTTGGTTATGGGAAATGAGTTCTTCATGTCTAAAAGACCCCGGAGGAGCCAACAATAGGTCAGGCCCAAAACTTCATGAGATGCGCTGACTTGCACGTGGTAGGTTGAGATGGATCAAGCACTGGCGCCGAGGTCGGTGCTTGGCATCCTGAAGCCCTGCCCCTCCCCGTCGCTAGTGCAGCAGGTATCAGCAGCTCAGCATGGCAAAGCAATGACATAAGCATGTTGCAGGTGCACATTGCAAAACATTCATTCTCTCGTATGAAAGCAAAATTCTGAGGCTTGCTTCCTAGTCGAGACGGTGGTGACCTGACTTCCACTGTTCTCTGCTGCTTGCACTGGCCTGGACTGAATTAGGTGCTATGTTACACAGACATAGAAGGAGAGATTCATGTCAGAAGGAAAAAACTGCAAGCCCAACAAATTCTAACAGTGAAACGCTGAATAGGTTTGAATGAACACCAACCAACTAGCTATGAATACAGCTCTCTACCTGATCTTTTTTAACATGATGCCTCTTGTGTCCTGATGTGTTTATGCATGCAGGGAAATCAGTATAGACATTATCATGTTGTTAATACATGCAGTATCCGGAGGAATTCATAATTAGGTTGAACCATCTAATATACACTAATTACAGTTGTGGAGACTGTATACTTAAATGATCCCTTGCCTCAAACCATAAAAAAGTCCAGGTTAAGTAAATTCATACAGACCTGTTTATGTGTATCCTGACACTGACATATGTAAATCTATAATTTCTATTCTAGTTTCTTTTCAAAACTGAATAAAGACAGAATTTCAGTCTGGTGTTTTTGCAAGTCTGTTTGTGATTACTTAACTAGACATTAAGAGAGCAGCATGTTAGGATCTAGCCATGAATTATTTTTTTTTACAATGCTAGTTAGTGAGCACAGGCTCCCATACTTAAAGGCAAACTTCAGACTTGCATAGGATGATGCATGTCTTCATTTCTGCGGCTCACCCGTGCTCTCTTCTCTGCCTCCAGCCTCTGCATGATCAGCATGGTGTCCACATCCTCGTCGTCTTCCTCCTCCTCATCTTCGTCGCTGTGCTTAGACTCTTGCAGCCTCTTCTGGAACTGCCACTCCAGCATGAGTTTGCGCAGGCGGTCGTTCTCCTCGGCCGTGCGCTCCGTCTTGGCCTGCAGCTCCTGGATCTCCTTGTCTAGAAGGTCCACGATGTGCATCTGTTGCTGCTTCTCCAACTTCTCACGGGCGTCCCTCTTCCAGGGGTCTGGCGAAAGGCTATCGCTGGCAGATAGCTCCTCTTTGCTGATGGTGATGTACTGCAAGTCACGCCGCTCAATAGTACGCGGCTGCTGTTGGGGCTGTAGGTCCCGGATCACCGTGTCCTGAGTCTGTGGAGGGGGTGGAGGGGCGCGGGGTAGGGTGGACAGCTTCTCCGGCCTGGGTGGCTGGGTCTGTGGTGGCTGCTGAGGCTGTGGCATGTAGGACTGCGGGAGCTGCATGGTCACCGGTGGCTGTGGAGGGGGCATCTGCTGGTGCTGCGGTGCAGGGGGCAGGGTGGGTCCGTGCTGGTTGTTATGGAGGGCGGGGGGCGGGACTATGGGGTTACGAATCTGCCCTAGCTTCCTCTCCTGTTCTCTTCTCTTCCTTTCTCTCTCCTCGTCTAGGCGCGCCTTCTCCTTCTCATACCAGCGCTGCTGCTCCTCACGTTTCTTGCGGTCAGCCATGGCCTGCTGCTGTTGCTGCTGCTGCTGCTGATGTGACATGGAAGGCGGGGGTGGCAGGGGCAGGTCAGCCTGAGGCTCGTAGTCGTAGTGTGCTGGGGGTGGTGGTGGAGGGGGAGGGGGCAGGTCAGTGCGGGACGGCTGAGACACCCCTACAGGGCCCGAGTGGGGCCCTAAAGGTGTCTTCCAACGGCCAGCACCACTCTTGTGATTGCTCTGGGGTTTGGCAGCAGAGGAGGATGAGGTGAAGTTGAGGTGCTCCTGGCTGGAGGTGCTGGACTCCACTGAGGAAGATACCTGGTGGTTCCAGTGGTCTCCAGCCGCGCGATCTCGCTGATACTCAGCCTCGCGCTGCTGTTGCAGGAGCCGCAGATCCTCTTGCCGCAGACGCTCAGGCAAACGGTCAGCTGGGTAACCAACTGGAGTGTCACACAACTCCTCCTGAGAGCGTACCCCCCGCTGTCATGAAACACAAACACAGACATACTCACGTTAGACACAATCACAGGTGTCTGTGAAAAACAGAACACAGAAAGATATGTAATGGAATTTAACAATTGCAGATACACTTCTTAGCGCAGTGATGATCACAGATATTTCAAGTTGGAATCACATGGAGGCGCTGGCGATATAACTGATCTGTAAGGAGAGTGTGTGACGTCAGATGTGTGTAGTGTGCGGATTTCAACCAGTGTTTTTTCCACCTCTTCTCTTCTCTGTGAAATTGTGCTAGGGTTTTCCCAACCAAACCAAAACTGACCAAAAATGATGGCGACCAACCAGGCACAGGCGCTGGCCAAGAATGAGCAACACACGTGATTGGGCTTCCTAAGGTAGGTTTATCTGCCAGTAGTTGGTTACAATGTATATCGTCGCTGTCCAAAGAAAAACAAGTATCTCCAAAATGGCAACTTTACAGGAGTCGGCAAAAACCTCTTTCAATTTGAATGTACGTCAATGTAACCAGACGTCTTTCCAAGCACATTTGGGCCATTTCTGTTGATCCATTCATCATGCAGTTCTCACACAGTGTAAACAGCAGCTGCAGTTTTCAAATGATGTATAAAAGTCAAAATGGACAAAAATGGAGATACGTGTTTTTCATTGGACAGCGACGATACGCTAGTTTACATCCTTTGCCTTCAGATAAGGAATTTGTTTGAGGGGCGCGGTTTTAGAGTACATTGGGTGGTAGCAATTGGAACCTGATGTTTATTAAATGGGTCTTTGTTGAAACTTGTTTGGCATTGTTTTGGCATGAAATGTTTAGAACACATTCACGACGAAAAAGTACATGGATATTAAAACTCAGAAGACCCAATAAGGTTAATCTATAGTTTTACATAATAAATCAAATTGCTATATATGTGTGATTGTGACCCTGGCTCCTATCAGGACCCCACTGTAAAGAAATCCAAGCTGGCAAGTTTTTCTATCATAACCCATTTCACATCAAAACTCTCTGAATGGCCTTGCTTACATTTCAACTTTTAAATTATGCTGAAAGCTCGACTTCCTGGACAGGGAAGTAACAAAAACGCATTTTGATGGAAGTAATAAAAACGCAGATCCACTGAAGAAGTTATTTATTAGACTGCCATGCCTACTGATCAAGAGGCACTAACCTGCATAGCCATGTTGTTGTGATGGTCATCCATAGGAGGAAGTGGCTCTGGCTCGTTACTCTGCCATGGCTGGCCTGGTCCGGGACCCTGAGATTTAGAGGCAGGGAAGGTGAAATATTCCCTAGGGTATGTCTGGGTGGGGATCGGGTATGCCTCTGGACGGGTTGGAGACGGCTCCTCCTGTTAGGCAAAGCAAGAGATTAACAGCTGATGAGAATCTGTGTTACGATGATGCATTTCCAGACCTGAGCGCTCGGTTTACGAGCGACGGACAAAAGCTCATAAAATGAAAACAAAACACTCTGATGGGCTTAACATAATGTGTTATTAATGGCTGTATGAGTCAGGCTGCCTCTGTGGTCACAGAAACCAGTGCATCTGTTGTCAGGGTGTGTGTGAATGTGGAGGAACGGAGAGCTGCAGCTGATTAGCTAATCAGAGACTGTGGTTAGAAACACGATTAGAATTAATTGCAGAACGAGCAGATAACGCAGGTCTCAATTACTTCGCCTTCCACCAAGAATAATGTGACTTCAGAGACAGAAACACGTGTGGAAATGGATTGTCAGCCCTCTGAGGCCTTGATTAAAAACAGAAGATGATACGGGCACAGGATTTGAAAACACTATGCCATGAACATCTGTAACAACACTGCTCTGTTCACTGTGCCGCCTGTAAACTGTAAACAAATCAAAGTCTTATAAACGTGTTGGAACGTGTGAGCTCCGACAGTGTGCTGCGATACCCTCCCTGAGATGTCCAGGTGATTTACTTACATCAGGGCAGAGATTGCCAGTGGAGACGGAAGTGATCTTTCCTGGTGCTCCTGGATACGCAGGCTTCCCCCCTGGACTCTGGGCTTGATCTTTGTGAACAGAACACAAAACATTCATATCATCAGTACAGCTTTACCCCAGGGGTGAGCACACTCCTCTAACCCTCCCAAAAATATTCAGATTATGAGACTTATGAAAACCATTTCACACTATGGCCTCTATGGCCTGTACCCATATAATAGTCATGCCCGCTTGGCTTTGGAAACACTCACTGGCCACATTGGGGCTGGAGCGATGGTCTGCTCGGTTCTTCAGCAGCCTCTCGTCCCTCTTTGGTTCGGTGTAAGTTTCCCAGGTACCCTGGGGGCTCTCTGGAGATCCGTTCTGAACAGAGTTGTTGTAAAGCTCAAAGCCCTCACTCTTTGGTCTGGCCTTACCCTTGTCCATGCGACCCCGGTCTGATGCTGGATGGAGCAGAGAGAAACATGCGTTAGGCAAACTGCACAACATGATTCTATGTTGGAACGTCTAAATACATTCCAGTTCGTTCTCATTAGATATTATTGAAGCTGGATTAGTGTTACCAGTAGAGACAAACCCCTAATTCCTGTGGGATCTGACTTGCTGATTCATACACTGCAATTTCCTCTAATTTACAACAGATTCGTCCGGACAGAAAAGCTGGCACCTTGGCATTATGCACCAGAGAGCACATAAATAGCTATCAGTACTGCAGAATCACATCACACATAAACTCTATCACTTGACTGCATCCAGATGTGGAGCTAGGATATGACTCATGAGATCGACAGAGGTGCAAAATCAAGGAATGGAGATACACTTACCGCGGGGCATCATGGGTGAGGGCTGGTTGAGCAGCGTGGCCAGGCCATGGTAAATAGCACCCTGCTTAGCCACCTCAAGCGTCACCACTGAGCCTGTTCGAGTCATCAACTCCGCCGCCCTGCAGCATGAACAGAAACATCTTAGCGATGGAAAACAAACTCAAATAAAGTTACAATAAAAAATAAAAAGGCTTTGAGCTCACTGTTGCAAACCCAAGAGAGAATTATTTGTAAAACCTCACTGCACAATAACGGCAATCTGTATGTTTGGCAATGACGAACGCGTGGTTTACCATTGGCTATATCTAAGAAATGTCTCAAAGCGACCAAGAAAACCACGCTTGGAATGACTCCTAATGCCAAAAACCCTTCCAAAATCCCATATGCTTTTAATCCAATCAGCATCCTGAACTTTAAACCAGCTTGTTCCCTTTGTCAAATAACACTGGTGATGGGATAAAAAGATTTTACTGACAGACAAACAAGCCTGTTTCAAACCAAACTCTTCTGACTTTGAAAACAGGAGCCTTTGCACCAAAAGGATTACAGCATTGCAGAGTACAGCACTGAGGCTTTCGTGCATCTGACGTGAAGGAAAGGTTTAATCCAGGAAAGAGATTTGCTGACCCTTATGATGAACCACAGAGGGGTCACAAAAAGGCACTGTATTACAGTAGCACTGCAATTTCCCTTTGTTCTTGTCTAGTCTCTGTGATTATGTCAAGATTTCAGACAACTGGAAAGGTACGTTGCATGAAATCCTTCACCGTTTGTTAGGTTTTGTTCCCCCTCAGAGCAGCAGGATATTACATGCTTAGGCTTCAAATCCAAAAATACATCGGAAATCCCACAGAATGGTTTTTTTTAGTGATCCTCTAATAGTTACCTTTCCTGAGAAAGTCCAACCAGACTTCTGCCATCCACACTGAGCAACTGGTCCCCAGCAGCTAGACGCCCATCCTGAAGAACAGAGACGCACAGAAACAGCTCAAGAATCTACTGTATCGGGACATCAACCAACCATCATCTCACCAACTCTTACTGCGGATGAGGTCATGCCTGAAATTCATACACTACAAACATGCTTTTACCCAAACGCCACTCACCATGTCTGCAGCTCCGCCCTTCACAACAGACTTGATGTAAATCCCAAGCTTTTCCTGGCCAGCACCCTAATGAAACACAGGGGGAAAATACAGATTAGAACGAGGAAAAATGAGAGCTTTCCACAAAGCTGTATTCAAATAGAGATGGCACAATACCACCTCCTCTTTTCCAATAGTGTATATATATATGCAGGGGTCGGACAATGAAACTGAAACACCTGGTTTTAGACCACAATCATTTATTAGTAGGGTGTAGGGCCTCCTTTTGCGGCCAATACAGCGTCAGTTGGTCTAGGGAATGACATATACTGCGTCCTGCACAGTGGTCAGAGGGAGTTTAAGCCATTCTTCTTGCAGGATAGTGGCCAGGTCACTACGTGATGCTGGTGGAGGTTCGTCCTTCTTGGTGGTATGCTGACATTACCCTGGATACCGTGGCTCTTGATACATCACAAAGACTTGCTGTCTTGGTCACAGATGCGCCAGCAAGACGTGCGCCAACAATCTGTCCTCTTTTGAACTCTGGTATGTCACCCATAATGTTGTGTGCATTGCAGTATTTTGAGCAGAACTGCTCTTACCTGCTAACTGAACCTTCACACTCTGCTCTTACTGGTGCAATGTGCAAGTAATGAAGATTGGCCACCAGGCTGGTCCAATTTAGCCATGAGACCTCCCACACTAAAATGACAGGTGTTTCAGTTTCATTGTCCAACCCCTGTATCTATCTATGTTGTTCCTCCTTGCACAAAGGAGCAGATACCGGTCCTGCTGAGAGGTTAAGGACTTTCTACAGCCTTGTCGAGCTCTCCTAAAGTAACTGCCTGTCTCCTGCAATCTCCACCGTACTCTTAAGACTGTGCCGGGAGACACAGCAAACCTTGTGGCAATGGCACATACTGAGGGATTATATCATACAAATTATGCTGGCTTTCTTTAAACATTATGAAACTGATTTATATCGATATAATACAGATCCTCATCGGTACTGATATGCCATCTGTGTATGCAAACCAAACCGCTGGGATATGCAAATCGTACACACTTTCAGGAAAAGGACTGACAGTGACTTTGCCACTGGAAAAGCCTACAGCAAAGGCCACAGTTCATAAAGAGTCAGACAGTGAAATCATGAAATCATCTCCAATGAAGACAGATGTAAATAAAATCAACTCATTCATTCCTCTTCGCATTAACTGACACCAGACAAACCCCAGCTTTGTGCCATGATTAATCTCCAACCGCAATGGAGCCATGAAGAGCACACTGATTCAAGCCTGAGCTCAGTTCAGAGATCACTGACCAGCCATGGTTCATCTACTGCTGTAATGATCACTCGTTCAGACATGGTGGCATTTAACAGCATGACATAAGGTCCTCCCCCTCATTCAACGAGGGACTGTTCCACCCTAATCACTTCACATCCATATTCATAACAATGTGCTCTTTGAGAAGTTTCGTGTGCTCAGATTAGCACACTTCCTGCTGCGGCCTTGTTATCCCAGTGAGACAGAGATTTCCACAGAAGGCTGAAACTGATGAGACCATCCCACACTCAACACCACCACATGCCCAAAAGAGGAGACGTTAGGACTCGCTAAATCAGATGCATTGTTCTGAGCTTTGTCTTGTCTAAATGCCAGTAACGTCTTGACCCCGAGAGCTGAGCTCTAGAGGGGTTTGCTTTTTATGAGTGTGGTTTCAACTCTCTTTCTTTTAATGTGTTTTTCCACAAAGCTGGATTTCGATGGGCAGTGAGAGGGCACTTGAAAATCCCTGCCTGCTGCCAGCGCTTCTATTTGCGGAGAATCCAGGGAAGGGGGATAGAAACTCAAATAAGCAAGACCATTTCCACAAGCTAGATTTGATATATCAGTCACAGTTATACCTCAATATCACGCCTACCTGCCTGGACTAGTGCTTAATAACATACAGTACAACCTCACTGTACATGTCATTTCCAGGCAAAACAGTAATTAAGTACAGACTTAATTACTAGCGTCAGGAAAAGCAGCTCATATATATAAACTCTAACAGAAAATTACACAGAAGCCACAACAACTAAGCAGATCAAAGGATCTAATGTTTACTGTGTCCACAGTTTGTCTTTATTGGGAGACTCGCTGTCTGCAGGTATATTCTTCCACACCTCCAAATTTTAGTCTTAGAAGTACACGTTCTGCTCCACATCAAATAATCCCAAACACATTCAGTGATGTTGAGGTCTGGACTCTGGGGTGGTCAGTCCAGTGTTCTGAGAACACCAGCAGCTTCTTGGTTAGATGCATCTGTCTCCTTTTCTCTGTGTGGAGCTTCTATGAACAGCTACATCTTTCAGACACACAGCACTAGGTTGTCTTCTTATGGTAGAAGGATGGCCAGAAACACCTGTGGATGCTTGATGTTCTCCTCTCGCTCTAAAAGTGCCATTTATAGCGGTGATGATCAACCCACATTTACACCATTCAGCTGACGCTCTTATCCAGAGCGACTTACAAGGTTAATCATATTACAGGTGGGCCAATGTAGTGTTATGAGTCTTGCCCAAAGACCCTTACTGGCGTAGCACAGCATAGTCACCCAGACCAGAATTCAAACCCCAGTCTCCTACATGGGATGGTAGCTTCCTGGTGGGGTGTTATCTGCTGCACCACACCTACCCTCCTCTTACTGAAGGCTCCAACCTGCATCCAACTTGCTGCCCCACCTTACCCAACACCTATGTTTCTGACCCAGGCAGTAACTGATTCAACTGAAATGTCTGGAGCAGGTGTAATAGGAGTGATTAGAATTAGAGGTTGCAATTAGAGGTGACTGGTTGGGAAAATTGTCTCACTGCGTTTTTTCTGATCAGTTTTGTGACTGCGATTTGACTGCAGTTATTTTTTGGGAACTGAGATCCAGGCCTTTAAGAAAAGAGCATCCCCTTTCTCAGTTAGCTCTGGTTGTGATGTTAGTATATAGTGGTTTGGCTGCCTCTGATTGGTCCAACTGATCTACAGGCAGATTACTTGCTCTGCTATCATGTTCATGTTCCCCATATGAGGCATGGATTTGATAAAATAGCCTATAACTAAAACGGCAGCTCTTGTGATTTGAGTATTGCGACCTCAGCATAAAATCGAATGACGTTTCAGCCCTACCTTGGGACTAGTTTCTGAAGGAGGGTAGATCTCTAGGACAGGGTTGGAGACCATTGGTTTATCTGGTGTTAGCAGTGTGGTGGTTTACGGGGTCTTTAAACTCTTTTGGAACCTTTTTACCTATTTTCCTATTTTAATTTGTTTATGCAAGAGGATTGTCTTTAATCCTATATCATCTGCAAAAGAAACCAAAAATAAAACAAATACATTTTAATGAACTGGAAATTAAATAAACTGGATAAATGAAAAGTGACCTCTGCACAGGGCTGGATGCAACAGCAGAATGAAAAAGGAATCCTTTCACAGCATAACACCCTGTGCTACTCCAGCCGCTAATGAACGACAGGTTGTGCTTTTCGGGGAGTTCATAAGAATGACTGAAATGAGTCTAGTACAATTCCTCCATGTTATTCGTGACACACTATACCCTTATTGTGGCAAAACACGTCAGTTGTTAACACGCTGTGGAGCTTTGTGTCTTGTTCTCTCACATCTTTGCTCAGGTGAACACCGCTTAGACCTCTGGCTGAATAACAGCAGGCTGAACAACAGACTGTTCACACCTGAACAAACACAGCCCCAGAACGACAGCAACGTGACTGAAGACTTCACGCAGCTTCTTTTTTCTTGCGTGTTCTTTTAACGCCTAATACAGGGATGAAATATTTATTTTGGTGTTTAGTTTCAACCTCAATAGCAGGCCGCTCACAAAGTCATCACAGTCTGGATAATGCCTGTATTACATTTCCCAGCGATGTCAAAGCACCACATCATCCACACCCCACCCTGTCTGCTGCACACCGCATGCTTCATTACTTCACTATAGACTGTGTGATCTCACCAGCTCTTCTGGGAGTTTGTCTGGTTGGAGGTCTGTGGTCAAAAGAGGACTAGAAAAACACAAACGCAGTCAGAAACACCAGAGCCGCAGTCTGAGGGAGTCATCTACCTGGGCACACCTGTCCCCCAAACACAACCTGCTGATGTGTTCCTGAACAGAACCCTACAATGCTCCTTTCAATACGAGAGTATAGCAGGCACCAGCTGGTCAGGCTGCAGCCGTGTTGTGAAGGCCATGTTAGTACATGACTGAGCACTAACAGTCATCATAACCATTAAGATCCAAACTGCGTAACTTTCTGGGGTGTTTCTGAAAACGTTCCCTATGTTCCAGTTCTATTCACTGCTATAACAAAGACTGAGGCTTTGAGCAGTTGATGCTTTGCCGCACCATGGAATGATGCATTCCTTCTACTTGAGGACAAGGAGACAGAAGTTAGCCAGCTAGACAGGTAGCTGTTTTCAGTAATAGCAGGTCTGGGACTAGGCTGGGCCTGCGTCAATAGGTTCCATTAAATCAGAAGATTTACATGTCTGAAAGTGCACGGCTTTTAGATGCGCTGAAGTTGTTCTGTTTGTCTCTATTCATGCTTTCTGTCCCGATATGCTGCATGTCTTAAGAAAATTCTGCCAGGCGCCAGGAAGGTCATTTTTCCTCCCTGCCCTTTAAAGGCTTGTTAAATTGATAAAGCCCTCTGCAAGGCCTTTAAAGATTTGGTTATGATGACTTCAGTTACTGAAAGCAAAAAGCAAACAACGCGAGGCCACAGTAACAGAAGCCTTGAGTAACCTTCACAGGCCTTAGCTGCTGCTTATCTCAACGTGAAGTGACTTACAGCCTGTAAACACACAATATAGCAAAAACTGCTGAACCATACTGAGCTGTTGACCAAGTCTGAAAGCAGTCTCGGCCAGATGACCAGTTTGACGTCTTTACTGTCTCTGGTTTATGCATGTAGGGAATAATTGTGGTGTCACTACAAAACCTGCTGTGCTGAAACAGGGTAGTGGAGAAAGCTGCTGCAGATGTTGATTAAGGAGATCCTTAGTGTCGCGGTAAACAGAGCGGCCGGGGGCCTTATTACAACTCTTGTTCTGTGAAAGACACATGCCTACCACCTCAAAACACCCCAGCATCTTAATAAAAGTCCCCCCCTCAAA
This sequence comes from Prochilodus magdalenae, assembly GCA_024036415.1. NCBI lineage: Eukaryota > Metazoa > Chordata > Actinopteri > Characiformes > Prochilodontidae > Prochilodus > Prochilodus magdalenae. The sequence goes on along the minus strand of JAMWET010006007.1, from coordinate 113,227 downwards.
GAACTAAATAAGTAAGTAAATAAACGAAAGTAAATGATATGATGATGACGCATGTCAATGCTAGCTGTGTCACACCCAAGCTCATCGCTACTCCTGTGGTGTCTTTAGCCCTTTCAAAGCTTGAAACTCCAATCTGAAGCAGAGCTACTGTAAATTGGTGATGAGCGTCTTAGTAGAATGGGCTGTTACCCAGTACCACACTGGCCAAATGATGACTCCATCATGGTTGCTGCATGAAGAATCAATTTTTTGGGGGACCCCATTTCTTCATATTACAAAAACTCCATGACGATATAACAATATATTCTACCTACCGATTTCAAGCCCATTTACGCTAAATATTGATGAACTAGTTAGGCGTTCAAACTGCACTGAAGAGTGGAAAAAAGTCTGAGGTTTAAAACAGCTTTACTGAACAAACAGAGACTGAAGATTCAAACTACCATCCTTAAAGCTAACAATCAAAAATACATAGAATACACATGAATTACTACCAAAGTTATGTCACATATGTAACATTCTGGATACAACGAAACATCTGAGATATGGAAAATGCCATTTCTCTATTAAATGTAGAATTAATCATAACATGTGACTGGTATCTCTTGTATGCCCAAAGCCCCCTCGACAACATGCATCATTAAACATCATTTGCAACAGGACTTCTCATAATATTCATAGTGGTAACCAATGACTCCACAGCACCAACCGAATTCCTCATCAGAGGCAGGGGAGTTATGCTCTGATCTGCAACGCCTGTAGCAGCTCCTGACGAAGCCTGCGCTACACCGAGCACCAGCACACCACACACATGGCCTGTCAGCACCAGCACCCGCTGGTGAAGGTGGAGATGCACCCTGAGCACCTTGCTTACAAAACAAATCAGGATGTAGTTTCCATCTGGAGATGCTCCAAAAGCACCTACGGAACTCTTTCCGTTCAGTCTGACTGGTTAGGCAGCTAGTCGCCTGGAGGCTCAGTGCTAGAGCTGCTTTCATTGGGAATCACACAGAACTGACGTTTCGGTTTCACCGATACCTTAAGCTGAATAGGAGCAACATGTTCTCCTATAGAATTAAATATTACATTGCTTCGCAAAGCTAACACGGGTAGATACAATCCACCATTTCTGCATTTCATAAAAACTCATGCACATGCAGATATGTAAAAGAGAAACACCAGATATCGGCACCACAGTACCCATATTGGTGCACCTCTACCCTTGTAGTACCTTAATGAATGCAGTACTGTAGCTGAGAGGGCAGCTTAACTCCCGTACCAATGGCTGAAACTGGTGAAGAGTAAAGCAGCACTGCTGGTTAGGCGAAGCACGCTGTGTGTAACAGAATCTCCCTGAGAAACACATGCAGTGTCCCAATAATAATGACCACATCACGGCCCACCCACAGCAATCACTATTACTGGAACATACATACACGCCACCACACCACACTTCACTGACAGACTTCACACGAACACCACAGGTCCACACATCCATCACTTAACCACAAATATAAAATGCTCTTCCCAAATATATGGTGTAGGGTCGACGTTAAAGCCTGGAACTCGCACACCAAACGAAAACACGCACAGAAGTCGGATGCCTATGATAGCTTCGTGGCCGGGCATCTGGGCAGGCTCGGCCGCAGGAAATTTACTACAATCCATTTAACAGCCTAAACAGTTTCAGTGCACCGCAATGGCCTAGAATTAAATTCCATTAAAGAATGGAACAGCCACAGGCATAAACACAACTGAACACCATCATCTGAATCCCCATTGGCCCACAACATTTGCAAGCAGGGGGAAATGCATAGAACACTCATTACGCCGTTAGTTACTGCTTAACAACATCACTTAGACACGCAAAGAATCTGCATGCCTGAGACGAAGCGAAACCGAACAATCACACCAAAAACGAGAGCGAGAAGTTAGTCAGGTAACAGAACATACCTCTGCACTGATCTCTGACTTCACACAGAATCGAACAGTGCCTCAACAACCGCAAATACAGGAAATCAATGGCTGTAAAGCGCCTACGTCAGCATCATCACTAGCTCCACCTAAGACGGGAGCATGTTTACATCAAAGTGGGTTTGGTTAGTGGCGGGGATTCCAGAGGTCCCAAAGGAGCAGCCAGCACCCCCTGAGGAGCCTGGACACGAGGACACCACCACAGCCAGCACAGATGGCCAGAAATCCCCCCGCATCCTGTTTCTGTGAATACACTGAGGCCTAACAACAGAGAGGAATCTGAGCCCCAGTTCAAAACAAAACTTGAAGACAGAAATATGCCTAGCCCGAACACTGATACACGAGTGTAAACTAACTCGGAGTCCAGACCTAAGAATGACAAAACAACCCAAGTCATGTCCAACAACTGTATTCATGCGGGTTAAAAAAAAAAAAGGAAGTTTAAATACAGACCTGCTGAAATCTACTGCTGTAGGCCATTTTAAAACTTTGCCTATTGTTTTTATTCCGCTGACTCCATAAAGGCACACAGGGCTTGGACCCCTGCACCTGCCACGCTCACCAAGCTTAAACAGCGGTGACAGTTTACAGAAACTAATGCGACTTCATTTGTTTATACGGCATATGATCGTCTTGTTTATCCTTCGAAGCAGTTTGCAGTTCACACCATCATACAAAAACTGAATCTGTCCATATATATATATAAAAAAATAAATAAATTAAAAAAAAAGAATGGATTTTGGCCATTTGTAGACGCAGCATGAAGCATATGTCAGAATACCTACACGTCAGTGCGGTTAGGTTTAGTATGTACGTGACACTTTAGGGCTACAGTTTGCATGATTCTACCTGGAGATCTAAAAGCTTCCGTTAGTTGCTTGCTACAGCCAGGTACAGATATTAGACACCAAACTAATTCTATTTGAGTAAAGGATGAAAAATTAGACTTTCTTTCTGGCAGGTAGACACCTGCTCTCCAGCCTACAGGTACACCCGACAGCAGCACCACAAGAACTCGCCTCTTCAGATTACAGAGAACAGTCACAGCGTGAGAACACAGAGCAGCTCTCAGCTTGAGGCACTTTGGCACCTGGGATGGGACGGCCCAGAACGCATCTCACTGCTGCTAGTGGCAGGAAAGCCCAAAGAACATCTCCACTGAGGAACACAGCAAACCACATGAAAGAGCCCCGAAACAGGAGGGAGGACTATTAAAGCTGTTAATACGAGCCAGATGCGCATTAACAAGTGCTTCTGTATTTCAAAAGAGTACGAGGAGAGTACACAAATTCTCAAATCAGCCTCCTGTGAAGCTGCTAATGTACCTTCCCTCTCAGCTTATGCAAAATCCTGCTGGACAGGGATGCGCTAGAGCATCCACGACATGTTGCCTTCACAGCAAATGCATCGTTCCTGAACACCTTCATTAAGATACCCAGATTTTCCATGAAAGAGTCTGATTAGTGGAGCAGTTGTCTTCCTTTTCAAAGACCACCCAACAACCTTTTTTGGAATTGCCTGCATGACTAGGAGGCTTTCATCTGGATCTCATGACCCAAGATCCCAAAGAGGTTAGCCAACTGTTAAACTCTCTATTCACAAACTTTACTGAAACTACGTGGGAAAAGTGTCATGTTGTGTAACTACTATACCCAGGCTGGGAGCAGCATGGCGTTAACCATGGAGCACTGCGCCCTGCCCAAGGCCACAAACAGGAATACGTAGCCAGTGTTGGAATGTGAACCTGCAAACCCCGGTTGCTGGCTCACCTCTCTAACCAAACATCTTTACTGCGTCCATGTTGTTTTGCACAGTGCCTGTAGAGTGTCTATACAGTGTAAGTGGCCAGGCCGTAGTCAAAGCTAGGTGCTACAGATCTACAAGGAATACAGAGGAGCACTGCAAGCTTAAAGGTTATTCAAAGCTGGTAAGAAATGTAGGTTCCTTGGAGATGCCTGAAGTTCCTTCACCGTTGGTTCCCACTGTTTGTGTTGGAATCTTCTACATTTACATTTACGGCATTTAGCTGACGCTCTTATCCAGAGCGACTTACAAGGTTAATCATATTACAAGTACAAACCAACATAGTGTTAGGAGTCTTGCCCAAGGACTCTTATTGGTGTAGCACAGCATAGTCACTCAGCCTGGGATTCGAACCCCAGTCTCCTACGTATGGTGGTGGCTACTTAGCGGGTAGTGGTGTTATCCGCTGAGCTACACCAACCACTTCTTCTAGGTGTTGTGCAGTTGGGTAACAGCCTAGCCCTGTAAAGAGAGTTCAATACTTACAACAGTTATCGAAAGGGCTGCTAAGGTTGCTCCTCTCTGAACACTAAAACTGCCCCATCAAACAAACAGTGTGTTGTGTGGGATAAGTACCTTAACACGGAAGTAAAGTCCGCTGTTAGTCCTCTATATTTGTTTTCGCTAACACCGCTGTTGCGGCAGTGTTTATAAGCAGATGCTGTGAATATGTTTACCGTCACTGATTATCAACTCATCAGCTGAACAGCAGGTATCGCAGGAGATGAAGCAAACCGCACCTAGTTCACAGATTTTTACGCATGTGCAGAATTTCACACCTATGCTTACTGACAGACTGCCAGGAGTTGTGAATGTGGTGCACAAAGGAGAGAATTACAGAGGGCACAAAGCGAAGGCAAGCTGTGGCAGGTCCGTCTGTGTATGCTGTGTGGGGAGCCACTTACAACCCTAGAAATGCAGTCTTAAACAGCCAAATAGGAAGTGCCCTATCTATAGCACAGGACACAAGACAGTTCATTGCATTAGTGACGGCCCTTGAGGGCCAGTTTCAGCTTTTTTCCCTTCCCTAAACAAGAACACAAATGTTTCAGTAGGTCGGCAGAGCTAGTCAGCAAACTGTGTGCATGGGGAGCCAAAGCCCTGTGTGTTTTAATTAAAGACCGACTGGATAACCACATGCTAGAGTCCAGTCCTCTGGAGCCGGACACATGCACAGGGCTCAGTGAAGTGTCTGCTCATTAGTCATCAGCGGCACAAACATCACACGGCAAGAGCACATATCACACCTATCTGTAATGACCAGACACGGCCATGAGGCTGGCCAGACCGCCACGCAAGTTCGTCTAGACTCTGTATGTATGACAACAAGCAGCCCAGCCTTAACATTACATCCACCAAGCAAAAAGAATCCAGAGCCATCGAGACCCCACCCCGACACTTCCTTTCTGCGGAAGGGCTCTGCAACCTGCCTCAGCAAATACAGGAAGCTGGAACTGGAAGCTGACGATGGCTCCTGCTCAGTCAGAGTGTGTGACTTCGCAGCTCCTTCCTCATTGATGCCCTCTGCATGCATGCAGCCCCTTGTACCGCATGCTTCTGACTTCCTGTTAGGGATTCATAGCGGTGTGGAGAATGGTCAATGAAGCATGGTCTCCTTAGGGACCTACACTGCTCAGCTGAGAGGGGGAAACTGGCTACACCGGCCAGCAGTTTAAGCTGAAGCAAGGCTATACGAAACAGACATGTGATGTTCAGTAAACTCGCGAACCCAATTCAAAAAGCTGTGTGACTGTCGGTGTGTGCAACAAGCTCAGAATCTTTTTCGCCTTGCAAACAGAACCATACGTGAACAAATTACATAACACTGAAGCACCATTCACTATTATACTATATGTAATATACGTCTATATTCTGTTCTAACTTATAGACTGTTGTGCAGTGGCTCCCAAACTGTGGTGTGTGCACCTCCAGGGGTTCATGAAAAGTCTATTGGGGGACAAAACAAATCTTAATTACATGAATTCTAACTCAAATTTTATTTAATCAGCTGACTGGACACTTACACAGGTACATCCTCAACACAGGCGACACAAACAGCTTCCAGCACATGGCAAATTGTGCTCCAGTAGCTTTTATCCTGAACGGTTGTGTGAGAGAAGAGCGTGTTTCACTCCAGACACTTTGGTGTGTTCAGGCAGACTGGTTTTAAGGGCCAGATGAAGCTTGTTAGTGGTGTACTTGAGTTGGCTTCGTTTTGGCAAATGCGGAAGAGACTGTGGCTCTCTGTTTGTAGCTGCTGTGATCCATGCTTAACCATTACTAGTTCAGTTATGTGTCTGAAGCACTGTAAAACCCAGAGTGAGGCATGTTAGCTAGGGTGATGGTCACAACCTGTGGCTCCGGTTAGTGAACATTTTGTTACAGTCACAAACACTCAAAGAACCTACATACTGAAATGGTTGAGATGCAAACATAGACATTTAGAGTGGTCTGATGGGAAGAGCTGCAATGGAGAGAACCTTAAGAATCCAAACTGCTCATAGTGGTGGTGAGAGGAACCAGACGTCCACCTCTAAAAGCTCCAACACAGGAAGTTATTACATGAAATGGTAATGAGTACGCAGCCTGATGTCTGAGACATTGCTTCATGATAGCTTATTTCAATCAATACAGGGCAAACAAAACGGATATCGCTGCTGTCCAAAGAAAAACAAGTATCTCCAAAATGGCAAAACTTTACAGGAGAGGCCAAAAACCTCATTAACCTTTAATGGAAGTCAATGGAACCAGACATCTTTCCAAACAGTTTTGAGCCATTTCTGTCGGCCCATTCATCATGAGATTCTCACACAATGTAAACAGCAGCTGGTGTCTTCAAATGATGCATAAAAGTAAAAATTGACAAAAGTGGAGATGCATGTTTTTCATTGGACAGCGACGATATATTGGAGCTGTAAACATGGCGGATCCCTGGTTCCCATCACCACCACTGTAACAGAATCTGAAAGTTTCACGTCAAACCAGTCTGAATGACTCAGAGCGAAATTACTCAGAAAAATGTTCATTACTTTAGAATTACTGAAAAACTGGTGGAAGTCCGTCTGAGGGGGTCAGTAAAGTTTAGAGTAGTGTCATAAACGCACTGCTACAGTCCAGGACAATCCAGTCAATGTAGATGAAGTACCTGGTTAATGGCTACAGATGGCAGCAGCTACAAAGGGCCAATCAATATTTTCATAAAGCCTCTTGTATAGTTTCGTGACCCCGCCTGCTGCATGCTACGGCGATCCTACCAGTGAAGGTAGGAGCATTAACCATCTTTACCCAAATACAGTATCATGGTTTGTGATGCTTCACATAGGGACACAAGTATCATAAAGTGAGATAACTGTCAGTGTCCAGCAGCATCACTGCATAGCTCCATCTAGCAGCTAATGGCCAGATACACTTTTATGAAATACTCAGATAGAAAAAAGAAGAATGCTCTTTGATACAGTTCTCTGAGAGGGTGCCAGTAAGTCTAATGCAAGCCTGTCTTAGTATCTGCTGAAGGAGTGTTTCAACTCTGGCTAGATCATGAAGTGAGGACAGACAGGCCACTGGGGCTGTTTCTTTGTCCTACTGAAGTCGGGTGCAAAATGTCATCGCCAGAACAAGAGGCTTTCAGTAATGAGCTGCTTGCAGCCAGGGGCATTCATCACGTCTAAGAGGCTTTAACGACCTAAAGGCTGTGGGCTGCTGGCTTGGGTTAACAGAGACCAAACAGAGTCTGCTTGACTTCATACTCCACTGACTGTGGGGTGGGGGACAGCTGAGCATGTGACTTTCCTTTAAGCTACATCTGCTATTCCCTGCATCCATATAGGGACGATAACTATAAGCACAGAGGCAGGTGGGGGGGAGACTATCCTGACCTCACGTTCAAAACACGTTAGACGTGCAGCTTGGCCAACATTCATTCATTCTTCAGGTTAGCTCTAGAGCAATGAGCCTTTCTGACACTGTATCATATTCAACTAGTCATCAGTAAACTGGAACAACAGTATTCAACCAGCTCAGGCACAGGAGCAGCAACAACCCTGCAGTTTTGTATATACACTAGGGACGTCCATCTCAAATCAGAGGTCAATGCAATACACATTTCGATTCACTGCCAGCGATCCCATACATTTAATATACACATAAAGCAACTACTAATGTGATACACAATTCAAACATGCATCGATTCAATATGATGCAATGCTATGCAGTTTAATATGATACAGATACAAGTTCAATTGCATTTCTATGGTTCTTCATTAGCAGACAGCACTAATATCATTATCACCAAGAATTCACATCATAAATGAATTAAAAGGCATTTAAAGAATTATTTAAAAACAAAAAAAAATTACTTAACATACTTGTTTCTTTCGTATTTCAATTTCATCTCGTTTGGGCTATTCTTTTTAACTTCTATAAAACACCCGACCCTTTCAAAAAAAGTCCTTTAGTGCAAAAAGTCTCCAACAAGAGACAGAATGAAACCTATACCAATCTCTCTATAACTCCAAGGCTGAATATCATTATAAATAACTAAGGCCATTGTGTTGATTTTGGCTTCGAATGAGCAGAGCTGTTAGCTAGAGGGGTGTGACAGAAGAGGCAATACTTTGCTCACCGGTCTGCTTGCTAAAGGTACAGTTGGGGCTAGTCAGAACTAAATCCGATGGGGAGGTAGAGGCAGACATCTCAAACCACGTTGCCATGTGCTGCCTGTATTTATTGTAGCGGTGCGCATCTTGTCAAATTGTTGCCCGGATGTGAGCCCCCAACGTACGGGACTTGCCCAGGAGACTTGACGCAAGTTGGGCAGTGTTGTAAGACAGCGTGCTTTAGAACTGTTCAGAGAGAAGGGATCTAAACACTCCATCATTGGTCACACATTATTGGTCACATTTCTGAACAACACAGGCACAGGGCCGCTACTGACAATTACAGTATTCAGAAATACACCAGATGACACCAATGCACAGATGCTACGAATGCTGCATCTACAATGCTGATACTGTATCCAATGCACAATCTGAGGCAAGCGCATTGTTAAATTTTATGCCAGAATTTTATGACCGTCTCCTACGTTCACCTGCCCATTTCTGAGACACAACAGAGACCATACTCGACCACTTTACAGAGAAGTCTACTTGAGATTACATAACTTCAGGCAGTACAAGTAGTCCAGACAAGCACTATGTAATTCCAGTACAGTGCAACTTTTAACTTCATGCACTACAACCCTTATTACAGTTCCCTGGAGCCCTGTGTTGGCACGCGGAGTTAAATATGGAACAAACACGACGTCAGACGTGACTGTTTTGATAAATGCAAGCAGACAGTTCGAAACCACTCTATTTAGACAACTGAAAGGGCTGTCAGGTCGGATTTTGCATCAGGACTGAAATGAACTGGCTCTTCTGAGCTGCAGTATTCACAGCTGTCAAAAGATCCCATCTTCAGCCAACAGCAAAAAGTACAAAACGACAAAAAAAATAAAAATAATAAAAGCTTAGTGTTCAAATAAGAAGACATACAGTCCCCTAATGAGAGACGCCCCCAGTGTATAACTACACTGCATTAAAAAAACGGACTCAGTCTTATCTCAAACATAGCCATGTTTGGTGTCCAAAGTTTGATTGTACGTTGAAGCAACAAGGCTAATAAAATAGAAGACATCTTCAATACAAAACAGAAAAGCAGCTAATGTGTTGCCACTACCAGGACTACAAAAGCCTTGCAGCTCCAGTGTTATCTCAGAAAAAACCTCAGACGTCAAACGAGTACACAGCTTTAACAAAGATGGATCATGCAAGGCCGATGCCAGATGTTTGATTGTATTTCCCTGGCAACAGGTAGCTAAAACAAACTTCCACTTTGGTGCATCATCATAAAGTTATGTCCAGCAAGCATCTGGAGGCTGATAATTACAAGCCAGTAATGCTCCTCCAGTCAACAAAGCCATAAAGCTGATAGACACAATAAAGCCAGGTCAGGCCCTTCTCTGGACTCTCCTCCTTCTCACAGAGTTCAGGAAGTCCAGACGTTTGCAATGAAGCCATATCCTCCCATTGTTAGTCCAGTACACAAGAGAGGACAGGGGACCGAGAAGCCTACAGAGAGGGAAGTCGAGGCACTATTGTGCTCCATGCTGGACAAACAAACAAGCAAAGCCAAAAGTTGCACTGGCCTGGGAGAGGCAGCTGGATGGATAAAGTGATAACGTGAAGAGAGGGGGAGAAAAAAAAAAAAAAAAAGGCAGGGTGGCTGAAGCGTTGGATAAGGCCACACATACTTCCCCGGGTCTCTGACAGGAGTGAGACCTCAGGATTTCCCTCTTCTTTTGTGCCTGTTCTACACTGTCCCACTGGAGCCATTATCTCGCTCGAGCACATGCAGACACACCTGCAGCTCCACTGCCCAGAGCCCCGGAGGACAGATCGCTACACAGGCACCCAGTTGAACGGACAGACAGTAGTGAAATAACGAGAATCCATGGGATCCATAGGGTTGTAGCTTGTTAGCTTGTGGCTAATGCATGAAGCAAGTTCCACACATTTCAGACGACCAGCTGCAGGAATGCTTTTCCACATCTCCACTGATCAGCCTTAGAAGTAAGATTTTGTCCATGTGAGGAGCTTCTTGGGCTACACATCATTTCCGACCGACAGCGTTGAGGTGTCTTCTCACAATGGCAGGACAGACAGAAACACTTGTGGACCTGAAGCAGGAGTGGAGCTTGACGTTCTTTTATCTCTCAAAGACAAAAGCATGAAGCGCTGCTTGCCTGATTGGAACGGTTTTGGTGGTCCACCAGGTCTTGCACTGTTGCTAGGAGGCTTGTTTTTCCTCTGAATCTTAAATCTTACATAAAAATAAAAACATGTTAAACTCAATGGCTGAATATTAAATTAATATTAAATACGTTAGACATGGTCTCTGGCTTTTGCACAGCACTGTAGACAGCCAAAAAGGACAAGGGTTCAGTTGCTACCAAATGTGACCGAGAAATCCATCAGGGAAACCAAAAGTGCTTATTCGGTGGCATCACCCCAGAGAACCCCGTATTATACTGTTTACAGTGTAATGACACCAAATTGATGGAGATCTTGAAGGAAACTGCAGGTTGCTATTCTTCAGAAATGTGTGCAGTCAAGCTGGAGCTCAGGCACACACAGTTTCACCAAAAAAGCACTCACTTAATCATTAACCCCGCGTCCCTGAATAAGATAAGAAACGCACGTTCAGTCTGACCAAGAACTTGTACACAAAATCTCCACCTCAATGTCGGACGTCCCGGCAGCCCCTGAACTCTCAGAAGCAGAAACCTCGAGTAACAATGTGCCAACCACCTGGAGAGGAAAAGTAGCCAACGATTGTAATTGTGAGGTAGACGCATGCCAGACACATGGAATGAATAGGCGTCTGTGCTCCCAGTTCCCCCTCGGTCCACCAACGCCCAAACATCTGCCAGAGTTTCCTTATACATTCACACTCAAAACACACACACTTGCACACCCACGCGCCAACCCAAGCAGCGCCTCACCGACTGGCCTTTCCTCCCGACCACAGAGAACCACATGGTGCTGCTTTCCTGGAAGAACGGGATGAAGTCGGAGGGCACTGAACAGCCTGGTCCAAAACTGCAGATAAGTCTCCAGGTGTAGAGAAATGAAAGCCAGGCAGGGTGCAGCGAGGGTGCTACATGCTAAAGCCCCATCTGGTATAGAGCAGCACCCAGTGTAGGAAATGCCATATCCAGGCGGTTGCGTAATGGCTCTGGCTGAAAGAAGCCCTTGTGGCTCGGCCACAGTTTGAGTGAACTTTTAAAACTTCTCCCAGCTGTGTGTGCCACACACACCGGGGCTAAAACCTATCATTGCTCTCCTCTCCACCTCTCCGGATCCTCCTCTCCACTCCCTCCCTTGCTCGTTCGCTCGCTCGCTCTGGCTGCCTCTGGCGTCCCCCTCCTTCCTCCCTTTGCTCACCCCCTCCTCCCTCACCCTGCCACCTCTTTCAGAGCAAGAACACGCGTTTATATATTTGTTGGAAAACAGGAGTTAGAAAAACAATGGACCCTTCATTTCTAACACACGCAGAGCGTTTTTTTTCCTCCCTTGGAGAATGAACAGAAGCCATGCTGCTCTCCCTCAGACAGCCCGTCCCATCTGGAGAACAAAACGCGCTCCTGCACATTCGTAGCTAAAACGCCACAGCAAACTATCCCGGCGGAGCCCAGCCAGCTATAAACAATATCTGTGAAGGAGGAAGAGCATGTGTGTCTACTCGTCACCACAGCAGAGGAGGTAATCTAGGACTCAAATCTGGCCAAGAGGGCTTCTTATTTCAAAGCAATAGTCTAATCAGAACACACGGCCATAAGAACCAAACGGATTCATAGAAATGGAAGGAATCTAGAAAAATGCACCTCTTACTAATCTTAACATCAGTACAGACTTTCTGATACCAGTTAAGACAAAAAGTGAAAATGAACAAAAAAAAAAAAAAAAAAAGCTGGAAACAGTAAAAATGGGACATTCAGACAGCGAGTAAAGATCATATAGCTCTATAAACAAAGCGCAAACCTCTGAGACTATACACGTATTTTAGTGGTAGTGAAAATAAGGAAGATTGCTTCCTTGGCACTGGTCAGTGTGGACACAGTGTTTCTACAAGCAACATTAGAGAAATGATTTATAATCCATTTAAATAATCCATTAAAAAAAGACAAATATCAAGAGGGCATATGATGACCAAGACCATCTCCAACAAAGATCTGATATCACCTAATAATGTGACATCCTGTTCAACACAGGATACATCAAAGCAGTAGCAGAAGCAAGTTTACTTTCAAACAGAGCTATAGTACAACTAACAAAGTGGAATTCATTACCTTGGAAGACTGTTTTCTGTAGAATGGCAAACACAGGGTATACAGTAATAACCACAGTAATAAACTACAGTAATAACCACAGTAATAAACTACAGTAATAAACTACAGTAATAACCTACATAACCACAGTAATAACCTACAGTAATAACCACAGTAATAACCTACAGTAATAACCACAGTAATACCCACAGTAATAACCTACAGTAATAACCACAGTAATAACCTACAGTAATACCCACAGTAATAACCACAGTAATAACCTACAGTAATACCCACAGTAACACCTACAGTAATAACCACAGTAAAACCTACAGTAAAACCTACAGTAATACCCACAGTAATAACCACAGTAATAACCTACAGTAATACCCACAGTAATAACCACAGTAATAACCTACAGTAATACCCACAGTAATAACCTACAGTAATAACCACAGTAAAACCTACAGTAAAACCTACAGTAATACCCACAGTAATACCCACAGTAAAAACCACAGTAATACCCACAGTAATAACCACAGTAATACCCACAGTAATAACCACAGTAATACCTACAGTAATAACCACAGTAATACCCACAGTAATAACCACAGTAATAACTACAGTAATACCCACAGTAATACCCACAGTAATAACCACAGTAATAACCACAGTAATACCCACAGTAATACCCACAGTAATAACTACAGTAATAACCACAGTAATAACCACAGTAATAACCACAGTAACAACCACAGTAATAACCACAGTAATACCTACAGTAATACCTACAGCAATAACTACAGCAATAACTACAGCAATAACCACAGTAATAACCACAGTAACACCTACAGTAATAACCACAGTAATAACCACAGTAATAACCACAGTAATAACCACAGTAATAACCACAGTAATACCTACAGTAATAACCACAGTAACAACTACAGTAATAACCACAGTAATAACCACAGTAATACCTACAGTAATAGCGCAAGTGTATTTGTCTGTCTCTTCTGCCAGTTCTTTTTAATTTCCTCTTTTCCTCACTCTTAGTTTTGTCCAAGAATTTTTATTTCACTACGCTCAAACTTTTTGAGCAAACATTTGAGCACAAGAGGACTACGCCACCATCCCCACCCCTGCCACCACCCCTAAACATCCACCGAAGAAGGAAATATACTAACAAGGAAGGCTGATTTGTTTATGGCTCGCTTTCAAATTCTAATTTTAAATGCCTGGCATCCAATCAGAGATGGAAGTGAAACAAAAACAAAGCATGCCTGGCTCAAAACACGCAACACGTCTGTCCACACAAGCACATATAAAAGCTGTCAAAGGCCACACCCACCTCACATCATGCATCAGTGCTTTCATAACGCTGCATCCAACTCTCTCAAACATAATGACCCAGTGTTCAGGCAAGGAAGAGGACAACTGCTTTAAATCAGCCCTGTCCAAAAACCTCCTCAACATCTCCTGAGCTTCTGTCCAAACTGACCACCAAGATAGGGCTATGTAATGTGTTCTCCCCTGTGGAGTCTCTGAAATTCCAATACGAAGTGTGCCGATTACCGTCCCCATGTTCTCATATCCGTTACTCAATAAGGAGGCTCTTACCTTGGCTGCCACAATGCTGAGGCCCATGCCATTGTGCTTCTTCAACGTCACGGTCACAACTTCTGGTTCCTTCCTCATTGGCTATGGAGAGAACAAACAGGCGAGTTAGAGCAGGTGGAGAAGCGCTGGGACAGGAGCAGAACGTGGGGGCTTCAGTTCTAGCGCTGCTCTCTGAGCTGTGTATGGTGTGTGTAGCTGCAGCAGACTGGCTGAGCGGAGGAGGGAGCAGGGAAAGACGTAGAGCGCTGGTTTTTGCTGCTTCTCAGAGCGGGGCCGACCGCAGGGAGAAACAGCGGGCGCTGGAGACGAGTCAAGAATGAAAGCCACATGCGCCGGCTCCAGAGAGCGCGCCGGGGCCTCGGCGGGCTCCGTTCCACGCGGGGCGGCCTGGGAGAGAGAGGGAGAGAGAGAGAGGCCAGCTTCCCACAGAGAGGCAATGTGCCATAGCCGCTCCCTCCCACAGTCCCACTGCACTGGAGAAGTGCTTCCCACTGCTGCTCCTGGAGATATTAGAGTTTTCCCTCGTCGAACATTTGGCAGTGAGTTGGGTCAGGTGAAATCCAGGATCACTACACTGGAGCGTGTCCTGCAGTCAGCACAACTGCGTTAAGCAGGGTGTTCAGCACTGAATTCAGCCCTGCAGCGGCGTTGCCTCTGGATCGACCGCTCCGAAGCCTGGTCACTTTGTGTAATTCAGGACTAGGATTAGATTCAGGACTGTAATTCAGGACTAGGATTAGATTTTTAATTTTAATCAGATTTTAATCAGATTTTAATCCCGTGTTGATCCCACAGTGGGGAAATTTAGTCTCCGCATCCATGAAGTGAAACACCCACAAACACACTCACTAGTGAACACACACACTAGGGGGCAGTGAGCACACTTACCCGGAGCGGTGGGCAGCCCGGGGAGCAATTGGGAGTTAGGTGCCTTGCTCAAGGGCACCTCAGTCATTACTGTCAGTTTAGGGAATCGAACCGGCGACCCTCCGGTCACAAGGCTGGTTCCCTAACCTCCAGTCCATGACTGCCCCTTAACCAATGGAGATGCTGGGGATTGAACCCACGCGAAGCATGAGCTCTACCACTGAGCTACATCCCCTACCACTGAGCTACATTCCCGATGGTGTTAGAAACACCACTTTGAAGCACATGCTGCATTCAGCACTGCATTCAGCACAGTGCAGAGTTCAGTACAGCTGCCAGTACTGTAAAGCATGGCACTTAGCAACACACTTAACTAGTGCTGAGTGATTTGAGGAAATATCAAATTGCAATTGATTCACACGTCAATAAGACCAGGATTTCCACTTTTTCTTGCTCGTGACTTTACCCCTAAAAGCAGTGTGCCAGTAGACAGCCAGTGGGTTATGGTTGTGACATCACAAAACACTTGAGGTTATCTAGAGGCAGTCCACAAGCTCTGGGATATTAGGTTAAATTTCCCCACTGAAGGTTTAAGACATTGTTGTGGATAATGTAAGCTATAATTTAGAAAGTGTCGTCGTTTGTGTGAGGTAAATATTGCCCAGTGAGGAACAGGGCCATGTTGTTCAGCACTGCAGTGACCTTGCTTCCTGAGCCACTGCTATGTGGCCTGGTCCCATTATTTCTAACCCACAACCAATGCTAGAAACATGACACTAGAGCACATGCTGTCTACAGGTGTCTACATCAATGCATTCAGAAGGCAAGTGTTCAGATTCAACAACACACCCAGCACTGCCAGTTGCTCATCTATGGGGGTTAAAGATATTCAAAACAGTCAATATTCTCTCCTTCTGTGCACTTTTCACATGTTTATATGTTGAAGGCCTTTTCTCCGCTGGCAGGTGTGAGCTGCACAGTCATGGGAAAGAAGAATTACATGCAAAACAGTCTTTCAATAACAAGCACATTTGGTGCACTATTCAAGCCTCTGGCAGGTTTGAGATGCTCAGTTACGGATAAAAAAAAAAAAAAGAATTGCATGCAAAACTCTTTCCATAACAAGCACACTGCGCGCCCTGCACAGATTAACCCTTTTATAGAGAACT
This sequence comes from Prochilodus magdalenae, assembly GCA_024036415.1. Lineage (NCBI taxonomy): Eukaryota > Metazoa > Chordata > Actinopteri > Characiformes > Prochilodontidae > Prochilodus > Prochilodus magdalenae. The sequence continues at coordinate 96,928 of JAMWET010006007.1, read as the reverse complement.
TCTCAGCGAGCCCGCGGTTTCAGGGGAAGCCTCTGGTCAACTGGGAGTTGCTACAGTTTGTACAGCAGTATTTCAAGCCTTTGATGAAGCTCGAGAGCAGCGGCCCCTGCCACGGCACGGCCGAGATGATGGAGAGGACGAGGGAGGAAAGCCGGAGGTGCGGGGGTGGGTCTGTTTTGGCATGAGGCCAGACTGCATTAATCAAAGGCTGCGCGACGCTCCAACGCTCGCCGCTGGCTCCCGCTCCGGCTCAGTCTGGGGCCGTTCGGGCACGACGCATGAAAACCGAGTCAGGAAAAACAGAGCAATTACAGGGAAAGCAGTACAATTTGGGGGCTTTGTGTGATTAGGGTGAGGTGAAGGCTATCATTTACAGCCAGTCCCCAAAGCGCACTTGGTCACTAATTAGCCCCTGCGGTGGAACCGGTGTTGACTGAAATCTAACACTGAGGTAGGTCTTCGACAGCACTGGCTTCAGACCTTTTCCTGTATCAATCGGCAACAGTGACAAAGCTGTGCTACTTCTACAGTCGATTGATATCGTCCCTGTCAACAAAACCTTCCATCTCATAAAATGTATGCTGTCATTTTGGACCATTTTAACTGGTTTAGAGGGCAGCTATCATGTCCAAATAGATAAAAAGAAATAAAATAGGCATAGGATGACAAGGTTTTGATATAACAGTGATGATACTGAATAAAAATACATGCTGAGATGACCAAATGTAGGTAAGGCATGTGTTCTTAGTGTTCTAAGCCTGGTACTCTGTTTACTGTTCATAACATGTAGAGTACATAACATGCAGTAATCTAGCAGAAGTAAGCACTCGCTTGCTATCTGAGTCTCTTGCTATCTGAGTGTTTGCTCCTTTGCTGCCTTTGACCTTGATGCAACCTACCAGTTCTGAGTTGTCGGCGGAAAAGTGGCTGTCACAGTCAGCTCCTTCAAAGTAGACGGTCCAGGTGCCGGGAGAGCGAGGGTGAGGGGTCAGGCGACAGAAACCTGGAAGGAAGAAGCAAGTTAGAACACGTCTGCAACCTCAAATAGTCTCTCTGCCACGCTTGTGCTGATGCTCTCACTCTCTCTCTCTCTCTCTCTCTCTCTCTCTCTCTCACTTGTTTCGGGTGAAAAACAAACACAGATAAGGAAGCGAACAAACAGAAGTGCTCTCTCTGTGAGAGCTTAACTAACTGCATTCCACTGGCTACACATCAGCGTTAAATAAACAAGATCAACCAGATTCCCTCTCCCCATGCGCCAAACACGGCTGACTTTTCACCACAGCGCGGCAAAAGCACGCAGAACATCTGAACGCTGCGGATCCTCTCTGACCCCACCTCTCTGGCAGAGCGGCTCCAGAAACTCCTGGAAGCCGTTGGGAATGTTGCGGACCACGTCGCAGGAGTAGCCGTCCTCGGGCAGCAGGAAAGGCAGCTGCAGGTCAGGATCCTCTTCCAGCTGGACCTCCCGCCCGTCGCTCCGTGCCAGTTCGTCTGCCGTGTTCTCCGCCACGGCCACTACGTGGTCAATCAGATCCTGCAGACAACCACAATAAAGTCACAATACTGCCAGCAGCTCTATTGCCACAATAAAGCCAAATAGATTTACACTCAAAACCGAGAACCCTTTGCCCCCAAACTTAAAGCGATAGTACCGTAAAGGAAATACGATTTCTGTAGTAATATACGAAACTACAGACAAAATGTTCAAATGCTACTTTGGTCAGTTTTGATAGATCAATATACATAGAAGACATTGACATAGCATCAGAAACTACACAGGACACGTGAAGCCACGTGATTTAGACATGCAGTTTTTTTACAGTGCTAACTGTTGATGTATAAGCTACCAGCACAAGCTTCTAAAGAACTAAAGAACTGCCAGCTGCAGACACCAAACATGTCTTGGCATACTGACTGAGTTTGGGATAAGAGGAAAATTAGGCCAAACCTGAACAGGAGCTACTCGTTTATAACAGGACACAACAATGAGTTCAAACAGACCTCGAATAGAACTTAAAAGGGTAGAGGAGAACTCACCCAGGTCAATTACAACTCTTCTCCTTTCCCTATTTCCAATACAGAACTCTCTTCTGCTAACACAGGACTGAAGGAGATTAAAGGAGCAATAAGGAAAACCAAGTATAAAACATAAACCTAAAATTCTCAACAGAATGTGAAGAAATAACTGCTTTGACAGTATCTTCTGAACATCTACTGAATGGACTGAAGTCCAGGTATGGATGAAGAAGCATCACTGCCCTGACAGTGTTTTCTAAACTCTTATGAATCATGATGAAGGTTCTGCCCCCAGCTAGATTATTTAGGGTAAGGTAGCCGAAGAAGGGAAGATGAGCGCAACAATGGTTGAAGCTCTTGGCAAGTTAGCATTGTAACAACCGCCGCTTGCTCTCGGCAAGAATCGTTCACTAGAGGCTAACGATAATGAGATAAATAGCAGCACAAGAGTTAACACTGGCTCTGCTTTCCACCACTGGAGACACTCTTGGTGTGTAAAGGGATAAAGTTTGAGGATGAACTGACAATGTTTCTTTTAGACTGAGAACAACTAAAGAGGGAAGAAGAGGGAGGAGTCTGACAGCTTGTATCATCTTCCAAATGTCTTTGCAGATGAGACCAAGACTATAGTCTTTGTGTAGTGCTGGTGAAAACATGCTAAACTGCCATTATGGGTTCCGGAAACGTATGAATCAGTTGTGTCTGATACATAAAGTGATAAATAAAAATCCTGGCCAAATTAGCTGGGGTCACTAAACAGCCTGCCGGAATTCCTAGGTCTGTTTGGTCCCATGTGAAAATAACTGACAACTTCCACCACATTCTCATGAGAGAAAGAGGAGGGGAATCACTCACAGGAGGGATGTATGGCTCATCTGGAGCACAGTGGTAGTTGCTCATGAGGGCGTTAAGCTGCAGGGAGTTCAGCTTGAAGCACGTGTTGTTGATGTTCTGTACATCTTGCATGGAGTACTTGTCCATGGTGAGGAGAGTCGTCGCCTAGAAGGCAAGATTAGATAACAACAGCGGATCAACAGCCATAACAGAGGCAGAACGCAAGCTGGGCTGACAGCCTGCAAAAAAAAGGTGACTGTAGTAGTACATGCACTATTCATGTACCTGCACTATACGGCTGAGGTGGCAGTCCGCGGCAAGCTCCAGCCCTTGTTTCTCTGCCCAGGCCTCTATGTGGCTGAGCTGCTGGCGCAAGATAGCGCCCCAGTAGTGTGAGCACAGGCCTGAGTCCGACTCCGTCACCAGCTTGTTGAAGAGCCACATGTTGATGAAGTGGAAGAGCTGAGAGAACAGCTGGATAGTGAGGGCTGCGTTGACACGACAACGTCGCAGCAACGACATGGCGCCTGTCAGCGTGTGCAGCACGTCCTCTGCGTGGGGAACAAGCGCAGTAGTGATCAAATAATATCACAGTGCTGTTTATGGCCATTCAGTTTCATTTCTTGACAGCAACTTGCTAGTCTTGCTGACTAAAATCCTTGTTAGTAAGCTCTGGTCTCGGTCACAAGGGCTAAGGGCTTAGGGGCTAAAGGGTTTGCACTCTTTCAACTTCCTGTCATTAAAAGAGTGTTTTATAAGGAATTGTGTGACCCCTATACACTGACCATGTTATGCTGCCCTGAAGCAACATCATTTAATTACACTGTGAGCAAGCTCTAAAAATTTGGATTCACTTACTACAGAAATATTTTTTGTAATTTTATATACAATAATAACACATTCAGCATGATTTACATTATTCAAAGTATTTGATCTAGTTTTTTTCTCCTAAAAACTTTATTTTAATAATTTTGTGAACAAGAAACTACTAAAATACATAGATGGTATATTATAATAATCTATTTCCATTTAATTTCCACCTTTTAATTAGCACTTTATATGTTGTGGCCACTACTGTTACTATAACCAATGTTGTACAGGTTTCGCAGTAATTTTTAAAAATCATCCATTTTTTTTAAGGATGCAAATGCAAACGATGCTGATGATAATAATATTAATAATAATGGTGATGTAATATTATTACACCTTCAATGTTATACAGGCCTCTTCTATGTCATCATTTTTGAAGGATGCATATAACATTCATCTTCTTATAATAATAATAATAAAAATAATAATCATAATAATAATCATCGTCATCGTCGTCGTCATCATCGTCGTCATCATCATCGTCGTCATCATCATCAGATCATCAGATATCAGAAACCTGGGAAGCTGTTTAGGACTACCAGAAAAATTTTTCTGTATCATTTTATTACCCATAATTTCATAACCAAATTGGTTTTATGTTGTTAAAAAAATCTAACTCTAAACTTTATAATACCTTCATTGCTTGTGACCCTTGATAAAAGTTGGCAAAACAATTTAAATACATAAAACAAAATTTAAAAAACTGCTCCTGCAAAACACGAAGGGCTGTTGTGACTCAAATTCTCCACAAGGGGGCTCCTACTGGCACCATGCCAGAGTTTCACTGAATAAAACAACCTGCAACCTTTTCAAAGAACATATTAACTGTTCATGTTCTCACGAAGCAGGGAGTCTGTGGAAGGTAAGGTCTGCTACAGTGTTAACTCACTATGCATCATCCGTTCACCTCTCTGCTCACCTATCTTAGGCCTCTGCGGGTTCTGCTCCTCGGGGTCATCCAGGAAGGCTGGCATGTAGTTATTCAGATCTGACTGCAAACAGTGAACCAAGTACCTAAAGACAAACGACACACACACACGTGACCAAAAGGAGAACCAAAGAAACAGAGGACAACGATGAGAGTCCTGTACAATCACTGATCCCAGAGATCTCCCCAAGCACATAAAGGCAAAAAGAGACAGGCATTTTAACTGGCCATCTCTGAGGTATTAAACCCAGCAGACATGCTCTCGTCAGCCCAGCCAATGTAATCCAGGCCCAGAACATTCCTCACTCACAGCTTCCACACTCATGGCGAAGGGCAAAGGGAGTTTAACCGCGGTGTTGTATGACCATAAAGAATACAAACAAAGCAATTAAGTTATGCAACATTCCTTAAACGACTCCTACGCTCCTGATGTCGTATTTTGGTCCATTTGGGAAAGGGCTGGTATTGCTGAACGCCATAAAGCCGTAACCGAGGCAGCCTGCTCTGTATTTAATGTGAACGTCCATTCTTGTTCATGTGAAGGCAGGCAAAGCTGAGCTCAAATTTCACTCGGCGATTTTACAACTCATCTTCTAATCATTTAACATCCGTCAACTCCTTTAGACTGCCTGACTCTTACGGTTAGTATTCCCTGAAGTACCAGTTTTCTCACTCACTCGAGGCAGAGGAGACTGGAATGACTACGCTTTGTCCTATGTCTGCATGTGTCCAAACCAAATCAGGTTTATTGTACAAACAAAATACAGTTTTATTCTGTAAATTTTTGCTCATTTGGGACAGTGGGAAATGTTTAAACAATGGTGCTTGGGTATGAATGGAGCATCCAGGAAAGGCCTAGCTTTTGATGAGCTTTTGGATGAGTCAAGGTTTTCACCTTCTGTTCTCAAAGAGAGAGCCTGAAAGGCATAGCTGAATACTGGTGATCTTCAATCCCAGCATGCTTCTGTGATGGATACCATCATATGAACTTGAGAACGCTGTCCACAAAAAAAAAAAAAATAATAATAATAATCCATTTGTTGCTGCATCTATGAATGCAAGACTGTACTACGGACAGTGGCCATCGTAAGTGAACACCTTATGGGCTGAAGCACACTTAAAAACACTGAAATGGACTCCTACACAGTGGATATGTGTGCAGTGGTCTGAGAAGTCAGTCTCAAGATCGCTTATGGACATAGCAGACATTGTGTTCTCTGCGCCCAAGAACAAAGGTTTCCAGATTTCCAGCGTAAGGTGCGAGGAGGAAGCCCACCCGAGGGCACTGTTAACACTGCACAATGTATACGCACTTACAGCAACAAATGCTAACCACCAGATCTGGTACAACATCAGATCAACACGCTACCACCAAGCCATATTCTGCATGAGTTACGACAGCATGGCAGCGTCATCAGAGAATGGAGGTTCTAGAGTGGCCTGTTTGCAGCTCAGACCTCAGAAGAAAAGAAGCTGGTGAACTATGCATCACAGAATCCAACACGAAAGTCATATTTGATGTCATAAATCAAATTTCATCAAATACTTCTATCAGCATTTCACATACGGTATCCACTTTTATAAAAACTGGGCTTTGTACTTGTCCACCTGCTGTCTGCGCAGGTGTACTGTACTCTATGTGTAGATGTCTGCAAGTATCTCATGACTCAATGCTCACTTGAAGGCCATCTGGACGAGGTGTGCGAGGACATCCTGCGCATCCAGCGTGATGCGGCTCAGGTCTTTGTCCTGCTTGATGAAGTTCAGCAGCTCGGAGGCGTTGGCCATCCAGAAGGCCAGAGCCCCGGCGATGTTCTTCTGCTTCTGTAAGAAAGTGCGGAGTTAGAGAAGGCTGTGGAGAACATGCATGAGGAGAAGGGTTTCTCACAGCCACAAAGAAGCAGCAGCAGCAGTCCCAGGATAGACTCGTGCCCCTGTCCAACCCACCCCACTTGCCCCCACAACCAGACACCGAGGCCCCATGGACCAGGAGCTTGCTGCTCTCAAACTGGACAGAAGAAGCACTGCTCTGGGAGAGGTGACCGACACCGTCTTCACCCGTCATCTTAAAGGAATTTCAGTTGGTGTCCTGTCTAATCCCAAATGTGGTCCACCAGCCAAGACATGTCTGACGTCTGAAGTTCTTCTTGAACTTTGCACTGGATTTGTGAGCGTAATGCAGCCAACAGGTAATGGACACTTACAAGCACCAGGTTAGCGCTGAGCAAAATGGATACCTAGGCTGATTCCTGCCTTCCACCCAATGAGCACTGTGATAGGTTCCAGAACTCCTCATAACCCAGAAAGATAAGTGGCTTAGACAGATGAATGAATGAATGAATACTGCAGTAGCAGTCATAATACCAAAACTTACATATGCAAATATGACTGGAAATTATTTAAAGGGACAGATACTTTTTTCCTGCTACCTGTGTAATCAGTACCCATCTATTTACATTTACATTTAAGGCATTTAGCAGACCCTCTTATCCAGAGCGCCTTACAACCGTGCTTAGTGTTCCGTTGGATAATATTCCAGCTAGTAGAGGAAGTTTAGAACCTAGAACTCACCATGAGCTCAGACACTGCCCGAACAGGGGGCCAGTGCTGGTACCTAGAGAATAATACACAGACATAGAGCAAGTAAAGCATTACCTGGCAACCCCAGCCTAGTGCTCATTCCTATAGAGGAATGATCTATGCCAGCAATCAGGTTGTCTAGTCCCAGTAGGGTGTGGGGTGGATAGTAACGTATGGTACATCTACATAATGCATGCTACTTGATCAGAAAACAACAATTTATGAAATCACTGAAACTGAAAATTAAATTCTGTGAAACTACAAAGAGGCCGGGATGCAAAATGTTAATTAGAGAATACTGTATATATGTCATAATAAATACCATATAGCTAGGCCATCCTAAGTGATAGATTAGACATGCAGTTTGCACAATGCTAACAGGTGGCATAAGCCTTAGTTATTACTCTCGCAGCTTCAGCGCAAAGCTAAGGAAATAAACTCCACACTAAACATGTCTTGGCTGACCAGCTACATCTGGCCTCGGGTGTGCGTTTGATTCCTGGCCAAATCGCTGCTATAAAGCAGCTGCAGTAAATAGAGCTTATTGTGCTCCATCAGTCATGTACAGAGAGCAGCGGTCAGTTAGTTTGACCAAACAACTTACCAACCCTAGACGTTTCAGGTTGGAGATGTAAACTGAGAGAGGAGGCTGATTAGGTGCTGAAGGCAGCAGGGTGAAGCAGTGTCTGGTTGCTGTGGAGTTAAAAAAATGTCCCCGGTACACAGAGAGGGATACACACAGCCCAGACACATACACACTTTCTGCACTGGAACTGTGTGTATACCGCACGCGTCTATCCCCCCCTTGACGACGACGGCATTCCCACCCACCCCTTGTGGTTTCGGCCATAGAACGCATCCAGAAGAACAATGACGTTAACCACAGACAAAAACAACAAATAAGGTAATTAATTGAAAGAAATTACACAAACAAACAAACAAACAAACAAACAAAATGAGCAAAAGAACGCAGGGTTGTCTCTCATCCATACTGAAGTGCAGGAAGCAGAGGTAACATGGAGATGCCAGAATTAAAAATGTTGCCAGAGTCAGAGATCTTTAATTGTAGTTTTAGTATCACATGGTCCAGGTTGGAGCTGAATGAGGGTTATGTTTCGTTTTTAGAGAGTCCAGCTGCTGGAGGAGGGATTATTTGGCGGGTTTGGTTGGGTTGTTTGGTTTCTGTTATGGGGAAGAAAAAAAGCCATGGAAGACTGAGCCAAGCTGACTGAGGAGGGAGAGGGAGACAGAGAGAGAGAGAGTGAGAAAGAGGTAGAGAGAAAGAGAGAGATCTCCCTGGCAGTACAATCTCCTACCTGGTCACCTTCAGCAATCTCCTGCAGATATAGGAGGAGTGGGAAGAGGGGGGAACAGACATTCGACAGGACAGAGAGAGAGACTGTCAACAACAGCCATGGCATGGACAGAGATTACACAAGCATGTAAACACACACACACACACACACACACACACACTTCAGCTGTCTTGATGTACACAAACAAACACACACACACACACACACACACACACACACCTGCATTTCAGCTGTCAGGATGTACACAAACACATACCTACACACACACACACACACACACACATACATACATACATACATACATACATACATACATACATACATACATACATACATACATACACACATACATACATACATACATACATATACACACACACACACACACACACATACATACATACATACATACATACATATACACACACACACACACACACACATACATACATACATACATACATACATATACACACACACACACACACACACACACACACACAAATGCATGCTGAGTCTGGTAGACTACTTCAGGGGTCAGTGTGGCTTTTGGTTGTGATATTTTGTACTCCTGGTCACCTGGCCTGAACCCGAACATGGAAAGGGGGGCATTAAATAACGTGATATGGCCTTACTAGAACATGCTATTCTAGTATGTTGACCAATTATTGATATTCAAGGTTAAATTCAACAAGTTCTGGTATTAACAGAACTTGATGGACATTCGGGTAACTGCAGGGAAGGGGAAAAAGAAGGGGAATGTAGGCAACTATAATTACGTCGTAATTAAAAAAAAAATCTATAAATACAAAAATGTTGGATATGAAACGGTAGAACGTAGAGACTGCAGCTGGCACAGAAGCTGTCAACGTCAGCGTTGTATTACAGTCATACTGGGTGGAAACCAGGACACAGCATTAAGGCAGCAGAGTTTGACCAGGTGAAAAGATCATTCATCCCAGTAAGGAACTGGGAAGTGTGGCAGACTGGGCAGTGGGCTAAGAGATTCTTCACCATGGTAGTGAACTGGGTAGTGAGCCAAGAACTGGGCCTTAGGCCGTTTCTTACTGTGGTAGGGGACAGTGTCGCAATCTAGGAGATCGTTCACCATGGTAGTGGACTAGACCACAAGCTGAGGGACTTCACTGCAGTAGGAGACTGGACAGTGAGCTGGAAGACTCTTCACAGTGGTACAAGACTCATGGTACTATTGGGTTCTACTTACAGGGAGGTTTTTAAAAACCCCACTGCAGAGCTTTCATAAAATAATGGCATCAGGCAGCATTTAATATCATCACCGCAGATGATTTCGTTTACTGAATTAAGCAGACATTTTAAAACATCTGTGGAATTCTACTTTATCTGCACGAGCACGGTATAACCATCATTCTAGTCTACCTCTGATTACAGTGAGTCAAAAGACTGCAGGTTTATAAATGTCTCCCCGCCGAGCCACTGACCACACTTCATCTGCTTAGGGTCACGGATTAAAGCTTCAATGTGGGGCTTAAGATTTAGATGTCAAAAATAATAATAATAATAAGAGATGAAAATCCACTTTTAAAAGGATTGGAAGACCTTAATCCTGATTTTGGCCAGACAGACTCGGAGTGAGCGGCGCGCACACGGAACTTCACTGATGCCACAAGTATGTGCCTGTTGTGTTCATTCATCATACGCAGAGGTACAGAGCCAGATCAGATATAGGACAAGCCATTAGCATTAACTCCATATGTGAAAACACAGTCTGTGGGCTGGAAGGGTCAGACTTGGGGTATTACAAAAACCCACATGAGCCGATGAGGCACCATCCACTGGTAGACGGAAAGAGGAGATTCATTAAATCTCTCTGCATTTGTTTCATCCTTTTTGTTAACATGTCAGTAACACACTATTCACATTCACATGCAGCTGGATGGGCCACCCACCACACCGGCAGCTGAGCACCAGCCAAACCAGTGGAACAAATAAACCCACAGTATGTGTTTCATTCTTCTGGCACACGATCACAGGCTCCTCAATACTAAGTTGGTGCAGGAATTAGATAAAACGGAGGGTAGGGGAAACACACAGACAAAAATGAACACGCACACACCCATATACAGACAGGGAAGGAGGGAGGGCATGGGGAGAGAGAGGGGAGAGAGAGAGAGAGGAGAGAGAGAGAGAGAGAGAGAGAGAGAGAGAGAGAGAGAGAGAGAGAGAGAGAGAGAGAGAGAGACAGAGAGACAGAGAGAGAGAGAGAGAGAGAGAGACAGAGAGAGACAGAGAGAGAGAGAGAGAGAGAGAGAGAGAGAGAGAGAGACAGAGAGAGAGAGAGGTAGAGAGAGGTAGAGAGGTAGAGAGAGAGGTAGAGAGGTAGAGAGGTAGAGAGAGGTAGAGAGGTAGAGAGAGAGGTAGAGAGGTAGGGAGAGAGAGAGAGAGAGAGAGAGATACACACTGACCAGCAATGTCACAAATGCAGAGGCAATGATTTGGGTTTCTAATGTGATGTAGGCCATGCCTAAAACGCTACAGCAGGGCTGTCTAATCTTTATCCGGATAGGGCCTGTGTGGTTTTTCAAGTTTTCAGACCAACTAAGCAGATCACCTATTCATGCTCTGCCACAAACGTGAATTTTACAGCAAGAATGGACCTCAAGGCACTAGCTAATACGCTAGTCACAGTACAACTGGAGTCACCCTGCCAAACTCTAGGGTGAGCTGTAGCAGATGTGGCTGAGAACCATCTACTCCTGTAGTAAAAAGGAAATTGACTATGACGCACAAAACGAATCGCAAGCCTGGGATTTGGCAGAACGTCTGGAAGGAGGCAATTTTAGAGTAGCTCAGGAAATACTGCAGCATGCAACAGCGTCTGAGTTCCTACTGTTCACTAGGCTTAACTTGACTTGGATTGCCACTGGACCAGCACAAAACCATACAGGGAACAGCAGATGGCCAATCAGAATACAACTAGTAGAATCCTGACCATGCGACCAGGTTAGCGCACTATAGATATCTCTATCTAACCGACGGTACCTGAGACTACAGTACAAGTAAATGATAAAATACGCACTAAGGGTGCACTTGTAGCTGGTTCGCTTATTATGATGATGTACCCAAACGTAAATCACCTGGGAATCACTGGAAGGCTACATAACCCCTACATAAGCTTGGTGTGACAACTGACATAAGACTACATGTGTGCCTATAAACACTTATGTCAACAGGCGTCATTCGCTATAGAGGTTATAGCAGCATACATGACACCTATCTACATATGCATTTAAAAACATTTATGTAGGCGTCATGTAGCCTTATGAACAGTATCCCCAGTAAGGTGTTACCATGGCCATTTTAGCAGAGTGCGGTGTTACCTAGCACTGGACTGAGGAGAATTTACTATTTAGTGACTCGGTTCATTCCTTCTGAGTTCTTGGTACTGAATATAAAAAGCATGATGCGCTTGACGCAAAGGATTCAGGTCCATAAACCATAAAATCACAGCTAATATTAGGCCAGATAAAACACTGCCTCTAACGGCTCTGTTCTCGAGTTTTTGGACAACAAAATTCTAGATAAATCAGCAACGATGTAATGGTTCCAGCTGTAGAGCTCAACCACACACTATAGGTTTAGTCATTCTGCCAAAACCTGTTTGTGCAACTGTTCCTGTTTAGGCTGAATATTTGCCAGTGCCCTGCACAGCTTGTCCAACCTCACAGCAGTACCTAGGAAAGAACCTGCTCCGCTTGGTCACACTGAAAACTTGCAGCCACACCAGCGCCTTGCAGACGAGACTGGACTTACCCTGCACTACGTCTACAGAGCAACTACCGCAACTACAGCACAAGTTACGGGAAAGCAGCAGAGCCCAGTCCAGCTCACGTGGCTCTAATGCAGCCCTAATAGAACACACCTGCCTCTGATATTCCCGTAATCCGGGCGAGCTTCATTTGGTGGATGAGGTGTGTTAGATTAGAGCTGAAACTACACGCCGCAGGGCGGTATACATAGCTGGCGACGGTTTCAAAAGGGCAGGCGGCAGCAAGTTAATCTGAAGCGTAGTTTGCCAGAAGTTCTGGCAAGTCTCTTTAATAGAGCAAAAACAACTTTAACCAGATTTCCTGAACACTGTATCCTTGTACTTTTCTAATGGAAGTGGGATTTGTCCTGGACTAGGGGGTTTCCTGAACGTTTCATTGGAGTTTTATTGACGTGTAGAACAGAGGCTGCCACTCACCTGAATCACTCCTTCCATCATGCTCACCATCTTGTTTACGATGGCGATGACTTTGTGTGTCCGCTCTGACGGACTGATATCCGGCCGGTATCGGCTGGACATGACGTAGCGGCAGGTCATATACAGCACGTAGGTGGGTGACAGCTTGAAGTGCACAGTGGAGCTGTTGGTGTAGTTGATGATGGCTGACAGGAAGGCATCTTCAGCTGTAGGTAGAAGGAGAGCCGAGAGGAAGCACATCAGACATTATGATCCTGTTTACCATGTGCGCTGTATTCTAACAGTACCCTGATGAGAGTATCAACATCTATCAGTGAACTATGCGGTGTACAAACCGTAAAACATCATATAATGATATAATTAATAGCCTATTTTTAGGATTTCTGGTACAGCTTCTGGCTAATGCACATCTCAGACCAGCCTTTGAAGTAGATATACACCATCAGCATTGTGGCCTAAAGCTGTTATGTGCTGTTATGTAGGATTCTGTAGTGCAGCACAAAGCCTGATCAGTTTGATAGAATTCATGCCCAAGACAATTCCATGTTCTCATTCATCATAACTTGTGGTGTTAATCCTCACTGCTAGCCAAGACACTGAGCTACAGAATAATGAACACACCCAAGCAAGCATCAGTACAACTCTAAGATGAGTTCTAACTTGACATTACTTCATCCTGGATTAATCCGAATGCTTCGGGAAGATGCTCCTATTCTGTATCTTGTCATACAATCTCATAAGCTCCGTCTTTCTCTCTTTACCCAAGATCAACCAGAAGAGGATGGGTTCCTCCCTTGAGCCTCTCGAGGTTTCTTCCTCTTACTCTAAGGGAGTTTTAATAGGCACAGTCACCTCTGGTGTGCTCATGGGGGGTTTGGACCCGAATTCCCCTACTTTGGTCTATACAGGGACGCCTTTGTTTTTCTTTCCTTTCCATAAACTGCTTCTCTGTGAAGCTGCTTTCAGACATTAGCTGTAAAAAGCTCTATATGAAATAAATGCCAGCTGATTGACTGACCATCCCATTAAACAAGACTGCAAATAAATAAATGGAAAAAATAAATAAACTATGGTGCACAAAGTGGAGACCAGTAAAAAGGAGCCAATCGGAGAGACGTATGCATTAGCAACCTTATCTTGTACCTCCTCCACACCTTCATGGTGCATTCCCAAGTCCCATGGGGTTCCCAAGTCTTTTAGAGGTGCACAAGGTGTGCTTCAGGATGCCATTACATACTCTGTGTATTTTGTGGCCTTTTACCCAGAGTTTAATCTGGATAAGCTCTACTGGGATACAACTCTGACACGCAAGAAACATGAAACGGCCAAAACTAAACAGAACCTACTGTGATAGCACAGCTTAAATATAACTGCTTTATAACTACCCTAAATATTAGTACCTTGGCAGCATGTGAGGTTTTTGTTCTTAGACGAACACATAAGCAACTTCAAACATCAGTCTAACCACAGGGCTCAAACAGCAGACAGGGAGAGAGGAGTGATAACATTGCCCCCTCAGGCACAGTTCCGGAGTCTCAGCGGGGGCCACAGACGAAGCATTGTGAAGAAAAAACTCTCTACTTTGAATCAAAGGGTCCGAACTCGGCGCAGCAACCCACACAATCACACCACTAAGAGTAACAGCTCGCAGCCAAT
>JAMWET010006007.1:55000-77500 GCA_024036415.1 Prochilodus magdalenae | reverse complement strand
ACCTTCACTCTGTCCTCGTTTAAGTCCTGTCCTTCCCTGTGCTGCCCACAGCTGTAATCCTCTGCAACATCAGGCAGGGGCATTTACACCGGATTACAGATTTCCACTCTACAGCCATGAAGAAATGAACCGAGCGGCTTGATGTTTTCCATCACACCAACGTGTCCTACAATGAATCTAATCAGCGTTTTTTCAGCAGGATCAGGCCATTAGGGACAAATCCACCCCAAACTGAGCATTAAGGAAGAGCTTATTACAGTAGAGCCACGTGCTTTCAGACAGAACATATGGAACCACTTACTTTCTCACACAGACGCAAATACGCGACGCCACAGTTTTACGAGAAATCAAGTCAACACAACTCTGTACAAACGCCTGTTACACAAAACTCTCGTTGTCACACATACATGAACTCACATTACAGCATTCAGCTACAGCCTATCCAACACATTCCGGGTAAGCTGCTCTTTTAGTGAATAACGTGACCTTTATATTAAATATACACGCTTTATAAACACACGCCGTGTAGCATGACTTAGGACAAACATCACACCCACCTGCCAGCGCCGTGCTCCACTCCTGTGAGCCTGTGGCTGATGTACACTACAACCAGTCGGACCAGGACGTTACACGTAACTACAGCGAACAGTGTGTGTGCGCGTGTGACAGTCCTGCCTTCAGCACACACAGTGTCCCTCTGCAGTGATACAGCGCCACACCCACCCGACTCCACTCCACTTTACTCCAGCCCGCCAACCAAACCCACACTGATCAGATTATAGAGTCTGTGAGCCTGAAGCCTGCCATAACCTCACCCTCCCGCTTTCTTTTTTCCTCCTTTTCTCTCCTTCTCTTCCATCTCTTACTCTCTCAAACTCTGGCTTGTCCCTTGTCTTTCCGTCCCCTCCCTCTCTTTCTTCCCTCACTCGGCTCTGCTGTAGTGAACAGTGGCTGATACAGTAATTACAGGCTATGTGGCTCAGTCTGAACAGGCACTGCGGAGCTACCCTTCTTATAGCAGGCCCTGTCCCGCCCCTCTCTCTCGCACACACACAGAGCTTGTTTTTAGACCATGCCAGGACATGGGGGTCGTACATGCCTCATGTATTATATATATATATATACACATACAATACATATGAGAGCAAGTATTATAAGAGTTGACTATAAGTGGACCCAGACTTTTAAAAGCTCCAGTGTGTGTCTGATCCACTCATACCAGCACAAGACACACTAACACACCCATAACCACGTCACTGTCACTGCAGTACTGAGAATGATCCACCACCCACATAATACCTGCTCTGTGGTGGTCCTCCAGGGGTCCTAACCTTTGAAAGTAAAAGGAGGCCATTCAAATCAGTCAGCTTAGTCATATTTGTGGACAGTCCTGTGCACGCCATGTCCGTAAAGTACAGTCGTGCGCCCACACAACTTTTTATTAACATAACTTTTTAAATGTCTCTACAGTTAAGGTGGGCCGCTAGCTATTCCTCTCTCATAGATAAAGCTTATCACTTACAGTAGGATCCAACAACAGCAGGCCAATCCAAGTGGGCAGCAATACAAACAACGGTATAAGAAAACTCCACAACAAGCAAGAGAGCGGTCACTATGTGAGGGAGAGGAACATGGGCAGCTGGCGTATACAAATAAGTAGTTTAGTAGTTTGACAGATCTGGTCTCATCCCACACAAATCAAACTGAACGTCATTTAAAAATCTCTCAAACAAAAACACCATCAGCTTTCTCTCTCTGCCAGTTCACAGGAACAACGACCACAGAGACTACAGATAATAGGAAATCATGAAAATGAGTAGATGGAGGTTTTAACCAAACCCATCTATGTGTCTGTATGTGCTGTGTAAGGATTCATTTGCAATGACCATTTTCTCAGCCTTGTCTAGTCCTAAGCACAACCGTGACCTCAGTAATCAAAATTTAACGGCCTGAAAATCAAACCTGAAAAAATAAAAAAGTCAGTATTCATGATTTCATCCCTTTCTCCTAAACAGACAGGACATCGAATCTGTCCCGAAATGGACATGGAGTTGGTCCAGAAAATGCTCCAATACACGTCCACACACACACACACACACACACACACACACACACACACACACACACACACACACACACACACACACACACACACACGCTATGACAGTTGCTATGGCAGGCCAGAAACACTTCTCATAGTGGAGCGGAGCAACATGAAGGACAATTACGTCCACAACTGCTGGCAAAGCAAACAAAGAGCACCAGCGCAAACAAGCACATCAAATACATACTGAACCCACACGTCAGGCAAGACAGTGCTTTAAAAACAGGGGGTCATGCTTCTGTACTTTGCAAAGCACCACACATCTTTACAATTCCACTGCATCCGTTCAACAAGTGCTTGATCCTCTATTCACTTCTTTCAGCAAAGGAACAGAAAGCGAGCCAGCAGAAATACCCTGCTCTGTGAACTGAGCCATGAAGCCTCCACAGTGAATGTGCAGTAGACTAATGTGATCACAGGCCACGCTTGGCAGCATCACAACACCCTCTTATGGGCAACCAGCGTAAGGAGATAGCATAGCGTTCAGTTCTACCACGCAGTCCACGGGCTCCGGGAATGGGTTCAACATCTTCTGTGTTTCTTGCACAAGTTGTTGCATCTTTGACTGGTGTCTGTGGGCATTTATCAGACTCAGGGAACAACTTTACTGTTTTCACAGTGGGTCTGTTTCTACTCTATTCACAATCCTGAAATTCCTAAACAGCATCTTCAAAGCTTGGAACTGTCTAATCAACTTTATCAACATCATTCAATCTCCTTAAACAACAGATGAATTATACAGCTGAGTCTGAAAATCACTTTTAAAATGAAGTAACCGACTGAGACATCTCAGTTTTAATCATGTGATGGTGCACCTGCAGGCAGGGTAAAATAATATTCACCAATAATATGCTACATCAGTCCTCCCTATAAACTCAATGGGAGTAGGCGGGGCTAAGCTGCTACAGAGTGAATAGGCTGATGGGTTGTTTTTTGCAAACGGACTGTTCCTGCAGTAAAGCTGCTATTACCTCAATGGCCTAATTGTGCAGCAGTGTAGTACACCTCCCCTATAGCCACTGAGCGATTTGTCTGCAGACTAACCATTCAACATTCTGACATGAAAACTGACATGACGTGAAGGATTTTGTTCGAGCCGATTTGCCTAAAGCCGCTGTGCTCCAGTAAACCACACCTACATATCGCATACCTCTACTGGAAATAGCTGAATGGCTTGTACAGTACTCCCAGCACTCCCTTCCATCATTCTATCATTGTATCATTCTTCATTCCATGATACCGACCAATACACAGACTGTAAAAACGGGCAGACAAGCAGGTAAGGAAAGCTACCAAACCGCTTCATACCATCTCATACTGGAGCAGGTGACCATCCCATCTGACTTTCTCAACAGACTTCTCAGTTCTGCAAGGTCACCTGTATACCAGCTCCATCTGTTTATGAGTCTTAAGAACAAGAACAACCTTGGCTCTGTGCAAAACTTGGGCACTTGTAAAGGATGAGGACCAGAGAACTAGAGCTCTAAACAGACAGATATAAAAAAGGGAAAGTAAGACACTGAAAAGGCAGCGAGGATAAACAGAAGCAGCTAAGAATCTTACGACTACAAAACAAATCATACAGTTTATTATTCATCTCCAAGGACCACAGTTCTCTCCTCTTACCAAGATATGGTCTCTCAGTGTTCCTCCCAAAAAGGATCTGGTATTATTCTCCTTACTCCAAACATTAACCGCCCCAGTTAACAGTTCTCAAGGAGCTGGACTCCACCTGACGTCTCCAGTGCGACTTCAGCATTGTCCTGCCAAAGTGAATCCTCCTTAGAAAGGCGACTTCCCTCACTTGTCAGAGTCGGACACTATCCTGTCGTGTCCCACGACGTCCGGTTTGAGCAACTAGAGAGCTCCCTCTTGTTATTACAAAAACGAGTGATTCATCTTGTTTCTCCTCAAAACTACTACAGCAGCTTTTCTGGCCTGTCTGCAGGTCTGTAGGTGATTTATTCAGCAGGGGCTTACAGTTCCCTCTCTACCACCTCAATCCCCCTGGCATATATGAGCAGACTAATAGACCAATGGCACCAAAGTTCCAGGAGAATTCACCGCTTTACTGCATTTACACAAACCACTTCACCATCTGCTGACTGAAGTTCTTATATTTGTTTAATCTCAAACGTAGCCGAGTCGATTCATTACAAGAACTGTGAACTGTTTGGTGCGTGATTCCATCATAGGGTACAAATCAATACAGAAAGTGAACACAAGTCAACACTTTGAGGTCAGGAGACCTCCCTCGCTGCTTTCTCTGGATGTCCATGAATTAAAATAAAAAGCATCAGATCGGTTTAAACTTTGTCCATTGCTTCCTCCTGAATGGAATACCATGTTTCCCTCAAAGGCAGTTCAACAACACATGCATTTCTAGGTACAGCTGAAGTTCAATTTTCCACAACCTCCTTCCAGTTGAATTTTCCTGCCGTCACATGATCGTATGCATCACATACGATCTGTCTGAGAACTACTGGAAGTCTGTTAACCTCTACAGCAGACTGATCTAGAGACGCACATCTTTGACTAAAAAAAGATCACATGGTCCTACAGCCAAACCATTTTAATGGCGATGAAAATGAAAACATGGGATTTAAACAGCTGTCGTTCAATGTCCTGTGCTAGTCAGACTAAAGAAGTTGAAGCAGCAGCAAAGTGAGCTGGCCATGTGGAACATTAAACCAACCAGTGTTCCTCAACCCTGGTCCTTGTGGCACCTTGTCCTGCACATTTTGGAGTCCCTGCTCTGAAAGGGCTTGCTGATGAGCTGAAGTTGACTCAGATGTGTTGGGAGCAAGGAAAAGCACTCAGATGTACAGGACCAGGCTGAGAAACACTGCGGGAGAGCCACTCTGAATGACTGTCTACAGCTTAACCGTTTAATAATGTGTGCAATGATGGAAAGGGTGGAATTCCCCTTTCAAGAGTTACATGAGAAGGAGTAGTCCATTAATCCAAAACAGTGAAGAGGTTCAAAGAATGCTAAACTATCAGCCCGGTGATGACTGCTTATCCTTGACTGGCCAGGAGATCCATTATGTAGCCCATTGTGTCTGTGTTTATACTACACACCTACATATGTTTATATGTTTACACATGGACATGCCGTGTGTTTGGATAGACACTGGTGGTCTTATGCAAACTCTGGATCTGTCTTATCTTCACGTCGTATCAAGAAATACATTCTAAAATAAATTGTTTGTGTGCAGAGCTGGGTGAATAAAGTGATTCAGATCAGCTACTTCCTGGTCAAATCCTCCCTGGAATAGCACTGGAGCAGTGCTACGGTGTAATATGATCCACCGTAAGTCATTACTCATGGGGACAGTCAGCCAATGCCTGCACACTGCTATTCTATACTGTTTTGCTTACGCAGGGCCTGGATATAGCCACCATGGAGAGACCGGTTCACAGATTACACTCACACGCTTCACAGAGCATGTCCTGATCATATCTACTCACCCTGACTTGTGTCTGCCCTTCACCATGGGTCCCGGGTCTCTCTTGGCCATGACGTGGTCATAGCTAGGGTCCACGAATTTAAAGACATGAGCAGCACCGAACTGCAGGGTCATCCCGCTGCGCAGCACCGTGGTGTCCGAAATCCGCTGGCCATCCACGAAGGTCTCTGCATCCAGGCTGACAGGAGTGACCGTCACCATGCCGTCCGCATGCATCAGGTTACAGTGGTGAGGCAGGATGCCTGGCCCGAAAAGCTGAAGCAGAGGCAGCGGTTAATGAAAGCTCAACTCAACTCAAATCCAGACAGTTATTTAGACGGGAAAATTGGTTCCATAAGCAAGACTGATTTATCTAGAACCTTATATTCCATCCATCCATCCATCTGGGATCATCCATCCATCCATCTGGGATCATCCATCCATCCATCCATCTGGGATCATCCATCCATCCATCTATCCATCCATCTGGGATCATCCATCCATCCATCCATCTGGGATCATCCATCCATCCATCTGGGAGCATCCATCCATCCATCCGGGATCATCCATCCATCCATCCATCCGGGATCATCCATCCATCCATCCATCTGGGATCATCCATCCATCCATCTGGGATCATCCATCCATCCATCTGGGATCATCCATCCATCCATCCATCTGGGATCATCCATCCATCCATCCATCTGGGATCATCCATCCATCCATCCATCTGGGATCATCCATCCATCCATCATCATCCATCCATCCATCCATCTAGGATCATCCATCCATCCATCCATCCATCCATGATCATCCATCCATCCATGATCATCCATCCATCCATCCATGATCATCCATCCATCCATCCATCCATGATCATCCATCCATCCATCCATCCATGATCATCCATCCATCCATCCATGATCATCCATTCATCCATCCATGATCATCCATTCATCCATCCATGATCATCCATTCATCCATCCATGATCATCCATCCATTCATCCATGATCATCCATCCATCCATCCAGATCCTCAAGCTTCTGTGTTTCCCAAATGACTGATTTTGCCATGAATCCTTTTTTAGGACTGCATCCTTCTACATCATGCCAAATAAAGATGTTTTCTTCCAACTTTTCTCAAATTTTTAATAGGCTATTTTTTTGGCCCACTTATCTGCCCTGAAAGTTGCTAGTTGCTGCTCACCTGGATGTTGCCATCCTCACTCCGGTCTGAGCCGACCTCAGTCATGCTGTGCTGTAGCCGGTACAGTTTGGGTTTATCCCTGGAGTCTGAACCATCTACACAGGCAAGTGAGACATCACTTACACACCATGCTACGACTGGCACAACTTTTAATAATTCATACACAAACTGCTGTCTTAACATTTCCTGAAGCGTGTCTCTGTACTGATACCCTGGACAGGTGATGGACATACAGCTCTAACAAGCCCACTAAAAGATGTTGGATGGCAGATTTAAATAAGGTTTAATATGTGTTTCATTAGTGAGATGATTTGGTAATGGTTAATGTCTAGCAAAGCAAACAAACAAATAACTGTATCTTGTGATCTGTGTTGCACACAAACGATAGTAAAGGTCTGAAGTCGATTCGGAGTCTACTCTGACCTTCAGCGCTATGAAGGCTAAACCAGCAGATTCGGTAGTTGAGCATCATTCTGTGATTGTCTTAATTCCACAGTTCTGGTCAATTTGATTATTTCAAAGAGTAACATACGAGAACAGGTGAGAGAGAGAGATGCAGGGGTCAATCAGCAGGTGAGGAGAGGTGTGTTACCTTCATGTTGGCGATAGCCGTAGTAGGCATAGTGATTCCCCCGCCCTAGGAGAGGAGAGCACACATGCAGAGGAGCCAAGAGCACACAGAGCGACACACACAGCCACACCATGCAGGGAGGGAGGGAGGAGAGAGAGAGAGAGAGAGAGAGAGAGAGAGAGAGAGAGAGAGAGAGAGAGAGAGAGAGAGAGAGAGAGAGAGAGAGAGAGAGAGAGAGAGAGAGAGAGAGAGAGAGAGAGAGAGAGAGAGAGAGAGAGAGAGAGAGAGAGGTAGCAGGCGTAAGAAAAGGTTCCATAAGCAAGTTGCCCCTTCCCAATGTTCTTTAGCCCACAAGCAAGCCCTTTAACCCACAAGCACTGTTTAATCTAGAACCTTATATTCCACTGCATACCATTCATTTAGGGTAGGGCTCGACTGATTTTAAGGACCTATAAAGTTCATATTAATAATAATCTACATAATCCAACTTGAACAGTGCATTACTAACCAGTGCTAACTATACTGTACTGCTGTAATACAGGTGCACAGGGGGTGAAGAGCAGCTTTTACTGCAGCTTTATCACGTATATTCCCAGAACAGCTAATCGTTACATTGGTCGGGCCCTGCACCATAGCTGGACCCTTTCACAAACATCCTGACTGCTAGTTTACTAGAAGAGCATGGATATTAATTCATTAGCATTGGTTACACATAGAAGCACATTTTGAGAGAGGCAGTGTTAGTGCAGCATCTCGATCATTCGCACCAGCAGGAAGAGGGTGAGAAGCAGCAGTTATAGAGGCATGGACATTAAGAGCGTCACTACTGTGACTGAAGCTAGAGGATGGAAAATTCTACCATAGGTTAACGTGTATGTGTGAAGAGAGATCTCGCGGGATCTATTCTGAGGCTGTAGACTGTCTGTAGGGGGAGGGGTGTAAAGTGCAGGGGTCAGAAACAGGATTACTCACCTTGCTAAAGGAACCTACAACAGGGCGGAGACGAGACTGAACCATCTCAGGCTTAATCTATGCACTACAGACTCAGCTGCTAGGGGCTTTGTGTCCGTGAGCAATCAACTACAGGAGCAGCACTACTGACCCCAACAAACAGGTGTATAGGAGGTCCACTAAAGTGGGAGCAGTTACACATCTCCTGTTCACACCCAGCAGATGAGAGACGGTTCGACCAAAAACATACAGTAGCTGAAACCTGATCAGCGTCCCACGTTTGCTTCCTTAGTCTCACACTGAAGATACAAATCTACTGCAGACAACATGTTAGAGGATCTTATAGCCACAAAGAGCTGATTAGCAGGTCAGTTCGGGGTCCAAATTCTGGACTACTAAGTTTCTTAGTTTAGGTCATCATCAGATCCAACACACCTGGCTCACCTGGCCTTCATTAGCAGGTTCCAGTGTGTTAAGGTGAAGATTAATGCAATGAAGCATTACCCTGTAGGAAGCTAGATGTGTAGGACCAGCATCAGGCCCACAAGACAAGCCATTATAAGTTATTATCAAATAAATATATATATATATATTTTTTTTAAAATTCAATATATATATACACACACACAGAGAGAGAGAGAGAGAGAGAGAGAGAGAGAGAGAGAGAGAGAGAGAGAGAGAGAGAGAGAGAGAGAGAGAGAGAGAGAGAGAGAGAGAGAGAGAGAGAGAGATACATATTTATATTTAATAATAACTGATAATGTCTCGTCTTGTGGACCTGATGCTGGTCCTACATATATACACGTTGTGCAGCACCAGTAAGCCTAAACTAAATTTGAAACTCCTGAGACGGACATGATTTAGTGCTTGTTCATATTGTTTCTAACACTGTATAATAAACTGCTATAAATCAAATCTATGGACAAAAGCTACATCTAGGTGTAGAAGACACAGAGAAGCCCGTCTTCTACACTTTGGGCTCTGTGAGGACACGCACTTTATATTAACAGTGTGTGATGGTTTTTAGCCGAACCGTGGCTTTAAGGCTGAACGTTAACAGTTTCAACCTTCACTAAGATCTTCTTATAATACGTGTCTGATATTTGTTTGTATGTGTGGTACCTGGGCTCAGCTCAACCAGGTAGGGCAGCTTCTCTGGTGGCAAAGCTCCATGCAGCTGTCCCATCCGGTCGTCCACCTTGCGGCCCTTCTTGGCAACGTAGTCCGGAGGCCGCTTCTTCAGCTGGAACACTAATGCTTCTGTAAAAGCAACAGCATAAAATGGGCATCACCTCCAGCAGATGGCGCTTTTCTTAGTCAAGGTGCACTGTTTATAAATGCTATTCAGGAAAACCTTATTTGACAAAAACACAAGATATCTCTTCAACAGTGCAATTCAACCACTATATCATCACAGCCGGATTTTTTTAATAATCCAAAATCATTAAAAAAAACAAAAAAACATTGTGATTCATCTGAGTCAATCTGGACCTTTTATAATAATACATAATGAAATAGTATGTAAATGTTATATTTAAACAATGAATGGCAAAGAAGGAAACGGTCTGATAGCGACGATATTAAATAAACATGAAAATATGTTAAAAAATATTTTTTAAATGAACATGGAAAACATTTCAGGAATTTTAGGAAAATAAAACTGCATTTCTTTCTTCATTAAAAATCAACATAGCATCAGTATCAGTACTGCGTCAGACCTTTATCACTGGTCCAGTCTCTGAAGATCTGCAGTGGGCACTCTGTGTCATCCAGTATGGTCTCCTTCACAGGCTTATCATCGGAGTGGACCACCTGAGCAACAAATACCATGTCAAGAGTAAGTCAGATCAACAGAAGCCCACCAAGATGAGCACGAACCACATACAGTCACTTTTCTGAATGGGACTCTTATCTGCTAGTCTCGTGTATTTGGTCACAGCCAGGTTGGGAGCAGTAAGGTCACACTGCACATGCACAACTCCTACTAGATACTGTCCATCAAAGCACTCCAAAAATAATTTCTTCAGCCAAGAACAAAATGAGCTTATGAAAAATTTCTACCCATCAGGTTCCTGAACAAGCTGCGAGCCTTTCACCAAAACCACTGCACTCTGACACTTGATGATAATAATAACAATAATAATAATAATAATTCTTTATTGTCATTTTAAGCATTAGACAGTGGGCAAGGAGGTTGTTGAGGAGGGGCTGTTTTGTGACTGGCTAAGAGTGTAAACTTGGTGATGAACCATCCTACTGTAGAATCAGTGCTAGTGCAGCAGTAAGCAGTAAGCACTTCTCCTCCTGGACCATTCCTACATGTGTGGGACATATAACTCAATTACTCTCATTATCTCATTATGGCTTTACAGTTTTAGCGCAGTGGATGGCACACCTGAGCATGTTGAAACACTGAGGACTGGAATAATGAGGAGTGCAGAATGGGACGACAGGAAAGTTCTGGAAGCTTTCGTCCAGCTTGAAGGTGAAACCCCTAGCAGACTACTTAATGCCTTCAGCGATGTGGAAAAGACGTCCAGTAAACTGGTATACGTGTCGGTCAATACTTGCGCCTACTCAACACGCTCACTAATTGAGTGTGTTAGTTCAAAGGAACGAGCTGCTAAATATTTAAAGGCCAGAGGAACGGCACAGCCCCAATAAAAAACCATGTTAAAAAGCATGTAAGGCCTTCAGGGGGTCCCATCAAGCATATTCCCAATCTTTAGCCCCACAAGGTCGTTTTCTCGGTTGCTTCTAAGCTCATTAGTGTAAGCCCTTCAAAAGTAAACTTTTAGATTTTTTTAGATCGAAACTAAATTCATCTTGAGCTCTTGGTGAAAGTACCAGTTAACAATTTCAGCACAACCTCTAG
This sequence comes from Prochilodus magdalenae, assembly GCA_024036415.1. NCBI lineage: Eukaryota > Metazoa > Chordata > Actinopteri > Characiformes > Prochilodontidae > Prochilodus > Prochilodus magdalenae. Next base: position 66,343 of record JAMWET010006007.1, on the reverse strand, counting down.
GGTGTGTGTAAGGACTCAGGACTTTGGGCCACAACAAGGACATCTATGACCTGCCTCCCCAAACCTAGGAGTGTTAAGCTGCTTTTGCAGTGTAAGTGGTATGGCGTGTGCGGTGCATGATGATGGGGAACCAAAAATGTTATGTAAAATGTATGCTGAGTTTTCCTTTGCTCTTCTGCACCAGTTCTTATTGACGGCTCTGAAATAAACTTTATATTTAAATATTCACCATTTGGAAAAAAATAAAATGGATGTAGACAGGAAGTAGCAAGAGTCTTACTCAGTAGCTCCAAACTAGTGCCATCTCCTCGAGGTTAAAACCCCCTACTGTGTGTCACACCAGAGCACTCTGACGTTCCTCAGCTTTTATTCAGTTTCAAGCATTCCAGCCAAACGAACCTCCAGCCAGAAAAGACCAGAACAGAGCTGCGAGGGAGACAGACAGCAGCTTTGCAGCGTGTCTTTTCTCTCATGCTCAAATCTTCCATAAAGAAAAACAGGCCCCTAATGTTAAATTGCAACAAAACTGTGATGAACATGGAACGAGCCGCTCTCTGTAAATGCAGCAAGCCGGCTGGGATTTTTTTATCACTAATATATTTAAGTCATATTGTGGTTTGCTGGTATGTCGGCTGGGATGATGAAATGTTTAGTGTTCATTAGGTATATATTTTTTCTTTGAAACCCAAGACAAAAATGCATTTAGCATATCGTCGCTGTCCAAAGAAAAACATGTATCTCCATTTTTGTTGATTTTTACTTTTATACCTCATTTGATCACATGAGCTGCTGTCTACCCTGTGTGGAAATTCCATAAGGAATGGACCAACAGAAATGGCCCAAACCTGCTTGGAAAGACGTCTGGTCCCATTGACTTCCATTCAAATGAAAAGAGGTTTTTGGCCTCTCCTGTAAAGTTGCCATTTTGGAGATACCTGTTTTTCTTTGGACAGCAACGATATTTAATTTATGCAATGGGGAAAAAGTGGCAAAATCAACAAAGAAAAGCATGTTCGGTATTTGACCCAATGATTGATTTGGTTTGTTTCCGGCTTTGCCCACAAATGCTCATTCCTAGTAATATATCAGTGTGTATTAGTACATTAGCTCCTCCTGGTTTGCTTATTAATTCAGTCATGCAGCAGTACAAAAGGACACTAGGAGGTTAAAATTAGCTTTCGCTAAAAAAAATCCACTTTGGTATTTCAGTGCAGAGTGAGGGGTGGAGCTTTTACCCGAGCGATGCAGTACTCCCTGGGATTCTCCTTCTCCAGGCCGTACTTCTCTAGAGCCTCGGCCACTGCGAAGTCGGCTGTGTCAGTAGTGGACAGCAGGATGGTCTTATAGGGGATGTTTGGCTTCAGACTGTCTGCATAGATCCTCAGCGTCCCCCCTGAGAGAAAGCACAATGCAGCATTAGTGTGATAAAGAGACAGATGGGAATACTGGAATGTTGTCTCCACTGTACACACTCATTATCACAAGGCAAACACAACAACCTTCCCTTTCTCACCTTCACTCACTTACACACACACGGCTCTAAGGAACTACATCTGCTGTGCATATTAACGACTCCACTGTGCTAACGTCTCCCTGCACTCAGCATCCTCTTCATCAGTCATCATACAACAGCAACTTCAGAGGCAAGCAGCTTCAAACAGCCATGCACAACGGTTACAATCAAATTCAAGGCTTAAAAATACCTTTGCACACCAAAGGAGAAATGACATAGGGAGGAGGGATCGGGGAAACCAAACTTTAGTGTATGACTGTACCAGAGCACTGCTTTTTAATAAGATCATATTAATAAGCTGAACTTAACCAAGCTTACAGGCTTTATCTTTAATCTCCTTCATGGTTTGTGTTTTGCTTTCAGGTTTGTGTACGTTCGGTTGAGCTACCGCACTGTGTGTATTCTTAGGAATTCATATAGTTTATCATTTTTAGGAACTTGGTCTTTATTGTTCCTGTTGATGTTCTGTATACTGATAGGTACGCATACTTTCCTTGCCTCCGCTTCTCTACTCCGAAGCACAACAGTGCACATAAATTCTAATGTCACATGCTAACGTCTATGACACGTGCTAAACACCAGGGGTCGACACTGCCTTCAGACAACGCTGCCTGCCAGCTCATTTCACATTCTGCCCAGGAAAGATTCTGAGACTATGGCCTGAGTGGCTTAGAAGATTCATTAACTGTGGTTATTTCCATTTTAACAAACCACCAGACCAGCTGATCCTTCACTGGTAATAACAACACAGCTACTTGTACCACTTCACTCTCTTTCATCAGATCCAGCAAAGAAGAAATTTGGATGTGAGGGGACTCGTAACAAGGAGAATTGTGTTTTGAAAGGAAAGCATGGCCATTAATTCTGAATAAGCTTTAATACACATGAGAACATCAGCCAGCATCATTTTAAAACTCAACTCCTTTAATGAAGTTACTTTATATATTTTAACATGTATCCATATACTGACTTCCTAAGGCTCTCCTGGAACACCGCTAAAGATAAAGCACCAAGCTGATTATTGGGATGTTTGTAATTGATAATAGGGTAAGCAGATAAATTTGTAAAATATTATCAGGTAAAAACTTAATTTCAGTACCAGCGCAGTCGAATTATTAAATTGATATCAACATATAATGAGCCAATGTATTTTTACATCTATGTGGCTTATGTGGCTCCGGTCTCCAACATTCCTGGGTCTCAACTGGGGGACGAGTATACACCCATGTACAGTCCAAATCCAGGATTTGCCTCTGGAATAAAACCTTTCTGCAGGGCACACAGGGTTATCAACCTGCTTACGTAAGATATCAAATCTGGCCCTATTTTCAGCTGCGGCTGACTAAAAGAACAAACTCCGTTTATCTAAGCCCCTGCATTAGACATGGGACTCAGAAAGTAGTTTTTAAGGTCTGCAGGAGAAAACCACTTCCTGGAAGCTTGTTTTTGCTGATGATGCCCGTCACTGACTATATCGGAGGCCAGTAGCTCAAGCACACAAAATGCCCTCGGACCAAACCCCCTGTTATGAAACTGGAGCAAAGGGTGCTCACTCTACTCCAGACATAGAGCCGCACAAACTGGGGCACGGATTGATTTACGCATATTCAGTCTGTCCGTTTCCCACAGATAAACAAACAACAGCTCAGGGAGGGAGTAAGCAGACATGGCTGCTCAACTACTCGTGCGGAAATGTGGGCTAAACGGAAGGAGGTAATCAATAAGCACCGGACTTGTAATGACAGGGTGACCTACCAATAAATGGGCTCAGTGAATATGCCACTGTGTTCTGACCTGAGTCGGGCCGGCCGTCACCGCTGCGGAACTCCTGCATCCTCTTCTCCAGCTTCTGCTGCCGCCTCCTCTTCATCACCACCTCGGGGTTAGAGATGGTGCGAGTGAAGCTCGTCTCTGGCATGTCTTTATACACTTCAGCAGCCAGTCTGGAGTCTCTGTCGGCACACAATCACACAGAATGACCCGTGGTACTAATGTAGGAGTATGGATATGCAGGTATATGGAATATACCTGATGGTCCAAACTTTCTCAAAAACTTATAATATCTATAAAGTCATCAGGCAGAATCTCATGTGATAACCCTCTGTGAGGGAACCTGTTCAGACCTTTGGCTTCTATTACAACCACTGTGAACAATTCTCAAGAACAGCTCCACTGTGCAGACAGATGCTGTGCCTGTATGGCCATGGTATGCAAACTGTAGGCAGTGCAGTATTATGCCCAGGTAGTAAAGTATTGTGTGGGGGTTTGTTTGGCTTATGAGATAGAGTGATAATGAGGCAGTTTCAGAGCAAGAAAGAACCTTCACATTCTGACTGCTCAGTGCTCCAGCCGAATTCACACTGCTGCTATGAAATACATCTTCCTGCACTGGATTACCTCGAACATGTCATATGATGCAAAAGAATTTCTCTCAGTCAACAAAATTTATGTATCTCAAAATCAGCCTTTGTGGCCTTTGGACATTATTACAAACCAGAGCTGACTATACAGCATATGGAAGCAGAAGGGGCAGTTGTGGACTGGTGGTTAAGGAAGCAGAAGGGGCAGTTGTGGACTGGTGGTTAAGGAAGCAGAAGGGGCAGTTGTGGACTGGTGGTTAAGGAAGCAGAAGGGGCAGTTGTGGACTGGTGGTTAAGGAAGCAGAAGGGGCAGTTGTGGACTGGTGGTTAAGGAAGCAGAAGGGGCAGTTGTGGACTGGTGGTTAAGGAAGCAGAAGGGGCAGTTGTGGACTGGTGGTTAAGGAAGCAGAAGGGGTAGTTGTGGACTGGTGGTTAAGGAAGCAGAAGGGGCAGTTGTGGACTGGTGGTTAAGGAAGCAGAAGGGGCAGTTGTGGACTGGTGGTTAAGGAAGCAGAAGGGGCAGTTGTGGACTGGTGGTTAAGGAAGCAGAAGGGGCAGTTGTGGACTGGTGGTTAAGGAAGCAGAAGGGGCAGTTGTGGACTGGTGGTTAAGGAAGCAGAAGGGGCAGTTGTGGACTGGTGGTTAAGGAAGCAGAAGGGGCAGTTGTGGACTGGTGGTTAGGAAAGCAGAAGGGGCCAGTTTGTGGGACTGGTGGTTAAGGAAGCAGAAGGGGCAGTTGTGGACTGGTGGTTAAGGAAGCAGAAGGGGCAGTTGTGGACTGGTGGTTAAGGAAGCAGAAGGGGCAGTTGTGGACTGGTGGTTAAGGAAGCAGAAGGGGCAGTTGTGGACTGGTGGTTAAGGAAGCAGAAGGGGTGGTTGTGGACTGGTGGTTAAGGAAGCAGAAGGGGTGGTTGTGGACTGGTGGTTAAGGAAGCAGAAGGGGTGGTTGTGGACTGGTGGTTAAGGAAGCAGAAGGGGCGGTTGTGGACTGGTGGTTAAGGAAGCAGAAGGGGTGGTTGTGGACTGGTGGTTAAGGAAGCAGAAGGGGTAGTTGTGGACTGGTGGTTAAGGAAGCAGAAGGGGCAGTTGTGGACTGGTGGTTAAGGAAGCAGAAGGGGTGGTTGTGGACTGGTGGTTAAGGAAGCAGAAGGGGTGGTTGTGGACTGGTGGTTAAGGAAGCAGAAGGGGTAGTTGTGGACTGGTGGTTAAGGAAGCAGAAGGGGCAGTTGTGGACTGGTGGTTAAGGAAGCAGAAGGGGCAGTTGTGGACTTGTGGTTAAGGAAGCAGAAGGGGCAGTTGTGGACTTGTGGTTAAGGAAGCAGAAGGGGCAGTTGTGGACTGGTGGTTAAGGAAGCAGAAGGGGCAGTTGTGGACTGGTGGTTAAGGAAGCAGAAGGGGCAGTTGTGGACTGGTGGTTAAGGAAGCAGAAGGGGCAGTTGTGGACTTGTGGTTAAGGAAGCAGAAGGGGCAGTTGTGGACTTGTGGTTAAGGAAGCAGAAGGGGCAGTTGTGGACTTGTGGTTAAGGAAGCAGAAGGGGTAGTTGTGGACTTGTGGTTAAGGAAGCAGAAGGGGCAGTTGTGGACTGGTGGTTAAGGAAGCAGAAGGGGCAGTTGTGGACTGGTGGTTAAGGAAGCAGAAGGGGCAGTTGTGGACTGGTGGTTAAGGAAGCAGAAGGGGCAGTTGTGGACTGGTGGTTAAGGAAGCAGAAGGGGCAGTTGTGGACTTGTGGTTAAGGAAGCAGAAGGGGCAGTTGTGGACTGGTGGTTAAGGAAGCAGAAGGGGCAGTTGTGGACTGGTGGTTAAGGAAGCAGAAGGGGCAGTTGTGGACTGGTGGTTAAGGTAGCAGAAGGGGCCGTTGTGGACTGGTGGTTAAGGAAGCAGAAGGGGCAGTTGTGGACTGGTGGTTAAGGTAGCAGAAGGGGCAGTTGTGGACTGGTGGTTAAGGTAGCAGAAGGGGCCGTTGTGGACTGGTGGTTAAGGAAGCAGAAGGGGCAGTTGTGGACTGGTGGTTAAGGTAGCAGAAGGGGCCGTTGTGGACTGGTGGTTAAGGAAGCAGAAGGGGTGGTTGTGGACTGGTGGTTAAGGAAGCAGAAGGGGCCGTTGTGGACTGGTGGTTAAGGAAGCAGAAGGGGCAGTTGTGGACTGGTGGTTAAGGTAGCAGAAGGGGCAGTTGTGGACTGGTGGTTAAGGAAGCAGAAGGGGCAGTTGTGGACTGGTGGTTAAGGAAGCAGAAGGGGCAGTTGTGGACTGGTGGTTAAGGAAGCAGAAGGGGCAGTTGTGGACTGGTGGTTAAGGTAGCAGAAGGGGCAGTTGTGGACTGGTGGTTAAGGTAGCAGAAGGGGCAGTTGTGGACTGGTGGTTAAGGAAGCAGAAGGGGCAGTTGTGGACTGGTGGTTAAGGAAGCAGAAGGGGCAGTTGTGGACTTGTGGTTAAGGAAGCAGAAGGGGCAGTTGTGGACTTGTGGTTAAGGAAGCAGAAGGGGCAGTTGTGGACTGGTGGTTAAGGAAGCAGAAGGGGCAGTTGTGGACTTGTGGTTAAGGAAGCAGAAGGGGCAGTTGTGGACTTGTGGTTAAGGAAGCAGAAGGGGCAGTTGTGGACTTGTGGTTAAGGAAGCAGAAGGGGCAGTTGTGGACTTGTGGTTAAGGAAGCAGAAGGGGCAGTTGTGGACTTGTGGTTAAGGAAGCAGAAGGGGTAGTTGTGGACTTGTGGTTAAGGAAGCAGAAGGGGCAGTTGTGGACTGGTGGTTAAGGAAGCAGAAGGGGCAGTTTTGTGGACTGGTGGTTAAGGAAGCAGAAGGGGCAGTTGGTGGACTGGTGGTTAAGGTAGCAGAAGGGGCAGTTGTGGACTGGTGGTTAAGGAAGCAGAAGGGGCAGTTGTGGACTGGTGGTTAGGGAAAGCAGAAGGGGCAGTTGTGGACTGGTGGTTAAGGAAGCAGAAGGGGCAGTTGTGGACTGGTGTTAAGGAAGCAGAAGGGCAGTTGTGGACTGGTGGTTAAGGTAGCAGAAGGGGCCGTTGTGGACTGGTGGTTAAGGAAGCAGAGGGGCAGTTGTGGACTGGGTGGTTAAGGTCAGCAGAAGGGGCAGTTGTGGACTGGTGGTTAAGGTAGCAGAAGGGGCCGTTGTGGACTGGGGGTTAAGGAAGCAGAAGGGGCAGTTGTGGACTGGTGGTTTAAGGTAGCAGAAGGGGCCGTTGTGGATGGTGGTTAAGGAAGCAGAAGGGGTGGTTGTGGATGGTGGTTAAGGAAGCAGAAGGGGCCGTTGTGACTGGTGGTTAAGGAAGCAGAAGGGGCAGTTGTGGACTGGTGGTTAAGGAAGCAGAAGGGGCAGTTGTGGACTGGTGGTTAAGGAAGCAGAAGGGGCAGTTGTGGACTGGTGGTTAAGGAAGCAGAAGGGGCAGTTGTGGACTGGTGGTTAAGGAAGCAGAGGGGGGCGTTGTGGTCTGGTGGTTAAGGGAAGCAGAAGGGCAGTTGTGGACTGGTGGTTAAGGAAGCAGAAGGGGCAGTTGTGGACTGGTGGTTAAGGAAGCAGAAGGGGCAGTTGTGGACTGGTGGTTAAGGAAGCAGAAGGGGGCAGTTGTGGACTGGTGGTTAAGGAAAGCAGAAGGGGTGGTTGTTGACTGGTGGTTACGGCACCAGAAGGGGCAGTTGTGGACTGGTGGTTAAGGAAGCAGAAGGGGCAGTTGTGGACTGGTGGTTAAGGAAGCAGAAGGGGCAGTTGTGGACTGGTGGTTAAGGAAGCAGAAGGGGTAGTTGTGGACTGGTGGTTAAGGAAGCAGAAGGGGTAGTTGTGGACTGGTGGTTAAGGAAGCAGAAGGGGCAGTTGTGGACTGGTGGTTAAGGAAGCAGAAGGGGCAGTTGTGGACTGGTGGTTAAGGAAGCAGAAGGGGTAGTTGTGGACCGGTGGTTAAGGAAGCAGAAGGGGCAGTTGTGGACTGGTGGTTAAGGAAGCAGAAGGGGTAGTTGTGGACTGGTGGTTAAGGAAGCAGAAGGGGTAGTTGTGGACTGGTGGTTAAGGAAGCAGAAGGGGTAGTTGTGGACTGGTGGTTAAGGAAGCAGAAGGGGCAGTTGTGGACTGGTGGTTAAGGAAGCAGAAGGGGTAGTTGTGGACTGGTGGTTAAGGAAGCAGAAGGGGTAGTTGTGGACTTGTGGTTAAGGAAGCAGAAGGGGCAGTTGTGGACTGGTGGTTAAGGAAGCAGAAGGTGCAGTTGTGGACTGGTGGTTAAGGAAGCAGAAGGGGTAGTTGTGGACTTGTGGTTAAGGAAGCAGAAGGGGCAGTTGTGGACTGGTGGTTAAGGAAGCAGAAGGGGTAGTTGTGGACTGGTGGTTAAGGAAGCAGAAGGGGTAGTTGTGGACTGGTGGTTAAGGAAGCAGAAGGGGTAGTTGTGGACTTGTGGTTAAGGAAGCAGAAGGGGCAGTTGTGGACTTGTGGTTAAGGAAGCAGAAGGGGCAGTTGTGGACTTGTGGTTAAGGAAGCAGAAGGGGCAGTCGTGGACCAGTGGTTAAGTAACCATCAGGGGCTGTCGTGGGCTGGAGGTTAGGGAACCAGCCTTGTAACCAGAGACTTGCCGGTTCGATTCCCTGAACAGACAGTAACGACCGAAGTCTCACCGTGTGTGTGTGCGGTTATTTCACTTCATGGATGGGTTAAATACAGAATACAATTTCCTCTGTGTACAAATCACAAATGGCTAATAATTGGCCTCACCTAATTCCTATCTATGTGACTGGAATTATCACTCGTTTGATTCCCTGAACTAACAGGACACAACTGGCTTTGGGCAAGTGTGCTCACTGTTCCCTAGTGTGTGTGTGTGTGTGTGTGTGTGTGTGTGTGTGTGTGTGTGTGTGTGTGTGTGTGTGTGTGTGTGTGGGTGTTTCACTTCACGTTTTCATGGGTTACATGTGGTAGATAAATTCCTCTGTGTACAAGAGAAATTGGCACATGGTTCTAAATTCTTAATTCTAAAAAATTCTAGATATTACTCTGGACCCTACTAAGTTGGTCTCCACTTTCACAAGATAGACTGGAGGTAGAAAACTGCAGATCCTTACCCATCCTCTCTGTTCAGTGCAAGGTCATCTCCGTCAGGAATCCGTGCGAAGGCCTCTTTATCTCTCTTCTTCTCTTTCTTTTTCTCTTTCTTGGACAGTGTCCTTTTAAAGTTCTGGATCACACCCTCTTTCTCCTTCTCAGGGCCGTTGCTCTGTGTTTTCTAGGTGAAAGAAAGCCGAGGAGAGAGAGCACAAGAGAGAGAGCATTAGACGGGTTTCCCCTGGCAGGTGCCTACGGCTTTGTGTGCTTAGGATGGCTGGATTGGACTTCAGGCTGCAAGACCGCAGGCCAAAGTACTACTGAGGCCTCTCACAGAGGGAGAGGAAACTGGAAAGAAAGGTGAGAGAATGTCCTAAGCTGCAGTTATCTTCGTCCCACAGCGCAGTGGAGATTTCACAATGGCTCATTTAAAGCACTGAGGAACTCTTTAAAGAGGGATTTCAAAACAGACCAGAGAGTGAAAGTCAAATCAGATCCAAAGAAAAGATTCCTGAGCTTCGTGCACGAGGGCCCTGTGGATTAAAAATGTCTTCCCAGGTTTCACCACAGCGTGTAAAGATGTGGGATGAAGAAAAGCTCACAGAAAAGCTTTTATTCCAGAGCTGTCTGATCAAGTGGCTGAGGAACGATGTTTTTCTTTCCATCTTACTGAGTAATATTGTCGGAGCCCACACTGCAGCACTCCTCAGAGCGTATATACACATACCCTCACTCTTCACTGAGGTCTCCATCCGTTCCCTCACTGACTTTTACTACACTTCAGGGAGCCCTACTACACGCCACAGTAAGAGGCTCAGAGGCAGAGCATGCACACACGCCTGCGAAGATTGCTGTTTATGGAATGACGGATAGCGAGAGAGAGAGAGATGCTATATGAGGTATTTGCTGACGTCTGTGTCTCCCACCTCAGCTCTATAAGCACCTCACGCTGTGTTTGTGAGCATATTGTGCGTGTCTATGAATCTGTTAAGAATGTTGTGTGCTTAGACCCCCACCCCCTTACTCCATCCTGGTATTTTATTTATTCATTTTACAAATAAAGGGAACAGGCCTGTTGGTTTCGCCAAGTAGACCAACATATCTTTTCCAAAATCCTTCTACAGCATCATACAACCCCCAAACCCGTCCACGGCCTCATACAACCCCCAAACCCTTCTACAGCCTCATACAACCCCCAAACCCGTCCACGGCCTCATACAACACTTATACAGGTTCATTCAAACTCCAAACACCTTCTACAGACTCGTACAACCACAAACCCTTACACAGGCTCATACAACCCCCAGACCCCACTACAGCTTTATACAAACCCCAAACCCTTCTACAGGCTCATACAACCCCCAGACCCCACTACAGCTTTATACAAACCCCAAACCCTTCTACAGGCTCATACAACTCCCAAACCCTTACACAGGCTCATACAACCCCCAGACCCTTACACAGGTTCATACAACTCCCAAACCCTTACACAGGCTCATACAACCCCCAGACCCTTACACAGGCTCATACAACCCCCAGACCCTTACACAGGCTCATACAAACCCCAAACCCTTACACAGGCTCATACAACCCCCAGACCCTTCTACAGCCTCATACAAACCCCAAACACTTACCCAGGCTCATACAACCCCCAAACCCTTCTACAGCCTCATACAACCCCCAAACCCTTACACAGGCTCATACAACCCCCAGACCCCACGACAGCATTATACAACCCCCAACCCCTTCTACAGGCTCATACAACCCCCAGACCCCACTACAGCTTTATACAACCCCCAACCCCTTCTACAGGCTCATACAACCCCCAGACCCCACTACAGCTTTATACAAACCCCAAACCCTTCTACAGGCTCATACAACCCCCAAACCCATCCACGGCCTCATACAACACTTATACAGGTTCATTCAAACTCCAAACACCTTCTACAGCCTCATACAACCACAAACCCTTACACAGGCTCATACAACCCCCAGACCCTTACACAGGCTCATACAACCCCTAACCCTTACACAGGCTCATACAACCCCTAACCCTTACCCAGGCTCATACAACACCCTAACCCTTACACAGGCTCATACAACACCCTAACCCTTACACAGGCTCATACAACACCCTAACCCTTACACAGGCTCATACAACACCCTAACCCTTATACAGACTCATACAACCCCCAGACCCCTCTACAGCCTCATACAACCCCCAAACCCTTCTACAGCCTTATACACACCCCAAACTCTTCTACAGCCTCATACAACCCCCAAACCCTTCTACAGCTTCATACAACCCCCAACCCTTATACAGCCTCATACAACCCCCAACCCTTCTACAGCCTCATACAACCCCAAACCCTTCTACAGCCTCATACAACCCCCAAACCCTTCTACAGCCTCATACAACCCCAAACCCTTCTACAGCCT
>JAMWET010006007.1:0-50000 GCA_024036415.1 Prochilodus magdalenae | reverse complement strand
CAGAAGTCCAAGTGGATCAACAGATATTTGCACCACTTTTTAGGGGGAACATCAGACCCTCCAGATTACCATCTAGGTGCATCACAACTTACAGGTCAGGAACAACTTGAAAAAGCATTGTGGGGGGGGGGGGTGGGTGGGGGGACACCAATGACACAAACACAAATAATTTCCATAGAGTAAGCTAGGTTTTCAAAATTATCACTTGTCATTGTGTTCCCCTTATCTGGTTCTAATGTAAATCACTCCTGGAGTTCACACACTTTCAAACATTAGCCTACTCTAATGTGTGTGTGTGTGTGTGTGTGTGTGTGTGTGTGTGTGTGTGTGTGTGTGTGTGTGTGTGTGTGTGTGTGTGTGTGTGTGTGTTACATAAACATGCCAAAAGTCTCTATATCCCGTCAGCCCCTCTGGTTTTCCCACATAGCACAGCTTTCCTGGAGTAAATCAGTAACAAGTGGAACACTGGCTTTTCCTGCCTATCACTTTTCATTTCCAGCATTCCAAAACACTGGAGTGGATGCTTGCTGACTGTCCCGAATGTCTGCAGGATCACCTTTGCACCTGCACAGGAACATAAACATTTCACACGCCTTACATGGCGTGCTGAAGAACTGCAGGGACATTACAGGCACACTTAACCGAAACGCTCATCTGTCATCTTGACATGTCTTTATGAGGAAGGTCAAAGTCCGGTTGCAGTGGACCTCCGTCAGTCCGGTCTTAGGCACAACTCATATTCCGCTGAAACAGCACGCAACATCAGTAGGAGCGCGAGCTTCAACAAACACCTGTAACATGCAATTCAATCCACTCGAGGTTACATAAAACGCTCAGGCACACCGAGCAAGCTCATTAGCCCACACCCACCAAACAGGTGCAGCAGGTAGATTCTCATTACAATCTGTAGCTCTGAAGCTGCTTAGATTAGCAGGTCCTCTCTACCCAGTCCAACAATGGAAAAGGACCTCCACAAGACCATGATGGACCAGATGTTATCTGGATAGTAGACCACTAACTCCAGAGAGGTGTTGTTGAGTTAATACAGGGTCAGCAAGTGGTCCACAATGCAGACAAGAGGATCTCTGTGGTTGGAAACTAAGCCCTGATGAAGGGGCTACCAATGGCTAGTATGAATTATGCATGGATCAATAAGAACCATTATATATGTGTCTAATAAAGTGGGCAGCAATTACATGCTAACAGGTGGGTAGAATACAGCAGACAGTAATGGCAGCCTACCAGCAGGGGGCGACGAAATGTCAGTCATTCGATTAAAGTCCCCAGTGTGTGCTGTTGCAGGGGCCTGAGAGGGAGTTCACGCTGTTATAGTGGGAGTTAACAAGTATGGGGGGAATTTCACACCAACCCAGAGGTGAGTCGACTCAGAACGGACCCTCCTCAATCACAGCAGCAGCGATGATGACTTGGTCATATGTCTTTCCCAGCCTGCTCCGGCCGGAGTTGCTCATGTTTGCTGCATTCAGGCTTTTAATAAACATGCTATCGTCTTTGACAGGCCACGAAACAAAGCTGTACGGAGCTCAGAGAGCAGAAAACAACAGGCTAATCTGTTCACCACACACATGCACTCTGCTGTGAGCCTGATAACTCGGACAATTACAGGACAAAAGGGAAGCAGCAACCAGTGTGTGTGTGTGTGTGTGTGTGTGTGTGTGTGTGTGTGTGTGTGTGTGTGTCTGAGTGAGCATGTGTTTTGCATGTGAGAGAGAAAAGAAAAAAGGAGGGGCAGAACATCATGCAAGACAAGAAAGAACCCACTGAGGGGTCACCACTCATCTCCCCTCGACCACAATTAGCATACTAATAGGGCAAAAGCTGCACTCAGAAGGCCTGACAGTCACACTGACTGATGTGCAAACAAGCCCCAGCCAATCAATCCCTCACACGAGCAGAGGGCCAAGACAACCCCCGACACTCGGGTCCTGAGTTCAGGGCAAGGAGGGGCACCGCGATGACAAATCCAATTAAGTGTCTGTTGGTCAGACTCTGCGTGAGGGCCAAGCTGAGACACCTGCAACATTATTTAATCTGTACAATGACAAAAGTATACACACCACTCAGCTGCACGAAGCATGCATCACAAACATCTGGGGACAACCATAAGACATTCAGAGCCCAACGGATATCTCCTAACCTATCCAGTGCTCATGAAGCCTGTTAGACCACAGAGGTAACCGGTTAGTATAGCTGAAAGCCCCTCCGCGAAAAACACCAAGTAAGCCTGTGCAGCGAACACAAACGTAGACTCCTCAGCTGTGTTAATAACAGCGTGATAATTATTACAGGTCCTCATATATTAGCCTTTCACTGGCTAGCACCAGTATAGCTAACACCCTGGACAGGCTGCCAGTCTATCACACCGAGACAGGCACGCACACTAGGGGGCAATTTAGCATCTCCAATTCACCTGACAGCATTGGAGGCGTCGGGAGAAGAAGCAAACTCCACTGAGAAAGGTCCGTGGAGGACCCAGCCAGGAATCAAACCCAGGCCCTCTCAAGCTGTGAGGCAACAGTGCTGCCCACAGAAGCGCCCGACTGAATTTTAGTTGAGCGCCATAAGCTGCCACCAAACGTGTATTCTCACTACCGGCGCTGCAGCCTAAACGAAAGCAGCAACATGTTTTGGCTGATCCAGGACATTTGGGGTAAATGGGGAATTGCATACATTTGTCTTGTAGCTGCACTCCAGCTGTAATGGAGGTAGACCAGGCCTAAAGTTTGGCAGAGACAGCAAATTCCTGCTGAAGCACCTTTCACCTCCATCACAGTGCGGTCTTGGGAGGAATCAATGCCTCTTTACAGGACTCTGACCTGCATTAGCATGAGCATGAGCATGTATGTGCGCTGCTGCACTTTTGTTTTTGAGCATTTCCAGGACAAAATTGCTTCGTCTTTGTAGAAAAACCCGCTGGACCAAAAACCACGCCCGGCACTGTAAAGTGTTTATCACAAAAGCTATTTGATTAAAACCATAAGAGCAAAACCGTTTGTTAGGCATTGTCCTATGCTGCCACATACTACACATCTCAGTTCATGGTGGACTAGCAGTCGTGACGTGGTGAACTTTTGGTTTGCGTAACTTTGACCAAAAGTATTTGTTGAATTACATGAACGCACACACGAACCGTGGAAGGCATGATTTACTGAAGAGCTAGTTTGGATATCGCAGGACACTACGACAGGCCAGTATCTCAGCAGTGATAAACAAACGGCGTCAGGTCTTCTACATGAGCAATGCGGAGGGGAGGGAAGCCCGCTGCACAGAGCTGTAATAATGCAGCTCTGAATAAAGCCGTGAATGTGACACAGCGCCGCTGAGTGTGTGTCAGCGCGTCTGGAAGAGAAGACGGATTGGCTGAGGAACCACACACACACACACACACAGAACGGTAAGCATTACGTCATCTCCCAGCAGCCACCTCACACAGCTACAGCCACCAGCGACAAGAAGACAAAGCAGATACATTTGTGGTACAGCCAAAAGACTGTATGAACTTTAATCCAGCCTTTTTTTTCCAAAAGAGAATGACCTGAGAAGAGAAAGAGAGAAGAGAGAGCATAACGCCAATGATAAAAAGGAATGAAAGAAAGAAAGAAACAAACAACTGTAGAAAAAAGAGAGCTGGATGCCTGCTGCCCAGAGGAATCTCTCCGGACTGCCCTGGGAGCTTCTCCAGATTAGGCATTTCCGAGGTGTCCTTAATCAGATGTGAGCTCGGAGCAGACGAGAAGACTTGAAAATCTAATTACGACTGAGTTTACATAACGGAGGAGCAGTGAAACGGCTTCTGTAAACACTGCTCTTAAACCACATAAACACAGCCCGCGTGGAGGGAAGAAGGGAAGGAGGGAGGGAGAGGAACTGAAAGACCAGACAGAGAAGGACCTGCATTAGGCCAGGGTTTCACAGAGCGCCTCCTGGTCTCAGTGCCTGGAGCTGGTGTGATATTGGCCTGCGCCTGCTGACGGTTTAAAGAGGATAGCTTTAATGACTGAGTGCATAACCGAGCTGAGAGGAAATGCCGGCATGCTTTGGAACCTCGGCTTGCTTCAGCGCGACTCGCTGCAGTATAACCACCAAGCTGACACGGCTGGATATCACCCTGGCGAAGGTAGCTCTAGGCCTGGAACCGGCAATGCTCACACACTAGTGGCACCAATACGACTGCCTCGTTAAGCTGTTCAGTTAAAACTGGACCTATATCCAAACATCAGTCTGACAGATCACGCTCATGTTTCACAGGGCACGCTCATGCAGAGGTAAAGAGTGCCAGCGGATACAGGTCCACTCCTGGAGCATCACAGGAGCGATCACCAAGTTCCAGAAGCTGACAGCTGGGTTCATCACTCACAGGACGCCTTCCTATGCAGCTATGAGGCACATGAATCACACACTATCTGTAGTTAGCATCCCTGCTTCCTTTAAACAGGTAGCTTTTAGGAAAAGTATGTATGCACTTATGTTGCAAGCAGGGCTTAGTCAACTTTATTATTATTATATATTTATTTAAATAACACATGGAATATGTAAACACCTTGGCATTCCACCAGTGTACATGTTCAATGCATACATCTCTTTACTTCTTGATTTTCTCTGTTATTATCTTTAGGATTATCATCATCATTATTACCGTATTTTATTAATGCATTTTTTTTTAAAACCATGTCAGTTTAAACCGAATCACACTTTGCTTCATGATGCTGTGGTGAATTGATGGTCTATGTTGTGAGACAGTAGGATGTTGAGTGTAGGGACGAGATGTTAAGTTGTATTCTGTCTTGAGGGTAAACTTTGATGTCTTCTGCTATTGAGCTTCCAGTGTTCCCTCCAGCCGTCTCATTCTACAACTCCTTTCCAAACAGTGAGCAGTTGCAGTGAGTACCTGATATTTTTGATGGCCAATAACACTGTCAATAACATTATGATGAACTTATGACAAATGTTGAGTTGGATTTAGTATGAAGTGCACAAGCTGTTCAGAGTCAGGCTGCTGCATATTGGATACATACTGGAATTCAATAGCACATATGAAAGTGAGCCGAACTGGAAACTGGAAACAGGTAACACATCTGTACCACATCGGATCAGACTTGGGCCATTTCACCTGCTGTGTGGACACAGCCTTTCAGAAGTAGCGTCCTGCCTACGTCCTTCAAACACGATCAGAAAAAGGTAACCAATACAAAATCAGCATTTTACGTTCGGCTTAGGAGTCTGAGAGGTCCAGGTGATAATACGGCAGTTTTCCCAAATGACATCTGAAGCTGATTTCAGAGCAGCTCCGTTACAATGCCAGAGCACACCTCCAATTCGTCTAAAGCAAGCAGGCATGGCACAGAAAGCCACCGTCGATATGGCCCGGTCTAACCCCTCCGCTGACGGAACCACCAGCACAAACAATGATGGCTACAAGCTCCAACAGAATCCACCAGCTCCACACAGGACCCTGCCTCTCCAACACTGCCCATCATTACAGGCTGACTCAAACAGGCCTTCATTCTCTCACCACACACTGCTGCACTGTCCCCGCCTGATACGCTCCATCGACTCATCGATAATGAAACTCATTAAAATAGCTGGGATTTCTGTGCCTCTCTCACACACAGCCCTCATTCACGGCGGCGGATGTGCGGACAGGTTGTGCTCATGACACGGAGACAAAATGGCTAAACAAAACTGCAAACCACAAACGAGATAGACACATGAGACATGCAAAACACATGACATCATATAGCGAGAAATGTCAGGGGCCACAGGCAAGGGAACATGACACACGCATCTACGCTAGGCTACTCGCATTATTGAGTAACGTGGGAATAAGGGATTAGTAGTGTTCACGTATCAGTCTAGCATGAAGAGTATAATCATTAATCCAAAAGATAACCGGAAGGTTAATGCATAAACACGGTGAGAATGGCAATACACAGCAAGACGCCACAAAACAAACACAACAGCAAGCGGCTGTGGCACCAGCGACCGCTCTGTTCATATATGAACATTATAGGGCTAGGAGATATGGCCAATACATTTCTCTTTACTAGACAAAATTAATAACTTATTATTAGATATAAACTCAATGGACGAAAATTTGGTCAACTGTGACTAAAACGTACCTGATACCATGTAATAGCTCCAGAATCCGGCTGTGAGTGGATTTGGATTTACTGGACAGGTTTCTGGATGTCGGCCACATCAGTGTTCAGACACTCCTGCATCAAAGAATTGGACAGATGGGCCAGATTTGGTGGATGCCTTCCCTGGCACAACTATGAGGACAATTTCCTGTAGACTGGGGTTTGTGCCACTGCTGGTAGACCCGCATGACTGCATGCTTCCATACACCTGCAGATTCAGCTACTTCGCTCACACTCTGATCTTTGGCCACGCCCACATACCATCACTCCTTTTATCCAATCATTAACATCTGTCTGGAGCTATTTCCCACACATGGAATGAGACATTCACTGCACTGTACCACCTCTTCTCAATCTATGGATCCCGTCACTCACACCCCACAGGTACTTATAGCCTCATCATCCTCTTACAGCGCCATCTGCAGGAGCCTGAAGTTACTACCACCTTAAACACACAAGGTGATTTTTTCTGTCCAGTGAGCTTATTGTCTAATGAGTTTGGAAGTGTATCCAGCCGTGTAGAAACCAAACAGATTTTTCTGGTGTTATAAAATATTGTCTCATAAGGAAGAAAAAAAAAAACAAAACAAAATATGCCTAATAAAACTAAATTAAAATTGAAAAACACAGTTAGAGACTTGGAGACTGTACAGGGTAATTTCATGCAACTTTAGGCAGCCTGCAATCAGCATTAAACTAACATGCATAAGCTTGTAAAGCATCCTGCGACTCACTTGAAACTCAACCACAATAGTACGAAGTGCCACAGCTTTCAAATCAGGCTGCATGACCAATCCAAAACATCAAGTTAGACAGCAAAGAGCTGCGTCAAACTTTCATTTTGATTAGCTTTGTAAAATTGTCAAGCTGCTCGGAAATTATGCTGAATGCAGCGTGCAACTAATTTCAATATAGCACTCCAACATAAAGCTGGTATGTGTAAATTCAACCACTGCTACCTAACTTGGCTTACTGTCTAACTGGTTTGTGGTTTTGCAAGTTAATGTTTAAAACATACATTGTGCTTTAGCCTGCTAGTACCAGCGCAACAGCTTGTGTATTAGAAGCAAGAACATGAACTTCCTTCCCCTTCTTCACTGTAGTGATCGGTCAGTCATCCATGAACTCCTCGAGACTCAAACAGCGTAATTAGCCGGAATGCAGAGCCCTAGTAAACAAAGATATTTCATTTTAATTGCAGCTACAGTGTCAAAGAAAAGCTGGGTGCAGTGGAAGAACTGGTTCAAGAATTTAATTACACAATAATGAGCGGAATGCTCCGAACCGCACAACCACAAGCCAGATTGGGAAATGTGTCTGCACCCCTGTGCCTTGTGGATTTATCCTCAATGCTACTTACGCACACTGTCATTTGTGCTGTTGTGCTCGTCCCCAGTGTCACGTCTACTATTCACCGCATCTGCATTTGATTCATTTATACAAGATGCCCAAACCGTAATCAACATCTGGGCTGTAAGAACCGTGAGGGTGAATTAGTGTCAGCCAGGTTTTGCTGCATATGGCTGATGGAGGTAGACGCAAACTCAGCTCCAAAACAGCCTTCCCAAGCCTATCGCCCAAAATAGCATGGCTGGCCGGCATAGTCACCTCTGCCCCGCTGACAGCTGTCAGAGCCGTCCAGGAGCATGCTGGGAAGATGGTGCTGGCCCCCAGGGCTAAGGCTTGCTGAGCTGATGTTCAGACACCTACACCCACAGGTGCGCTGGACTGGGCGAAGGGGATTCACGGCCTGTAGCCCAAAACATACCAGGTACAAGTGCAGTGCAAAGGAAAGACCAATCTGTACTGGACACAGAGTGCCACAGAAGAAGTGACAGCAGCCGGGCAAGAAGACAGGAGCAGTGTCATGGTTCTGGACGCAGGCTGGGCTACTCTCCACGCCACGGCTAATCCTAGCTGTCTGAACCGAAGACGGCAAACTGCTTGTGCAACCCTTTTCCAAAACACACGTGTCCAATGCCGCTGTGCAGTGTAGTTGGTTTTCCTGAATATCTTATTATGATAAGACAAAATGAAAGAAAGCTCAGACGCCTACCACGGACCCTTCTGAGGCAACGGACAACGACTTCAACATGGCTATGCTAATCCACATTTTATAAGACCACCAAAAAAAAAAACTCATTTCTGCAACTCACTAGAAACCCAACCACAATCATTTCAAGTGTCTCAACAGGTTGCATGACCAATCCAAACATCATGTTAAAAGCAAAGAGTTGCATGAAACTTTCGTTCTGAATTGTTTCCCAAAACTGTCAAGTTGCTCGGAAATTATACTGAATGCAACTAATTTCAATGAAGTGCTCCAATGTTAAGCCGGTATCTGTAAATTCAACCCCTGCTAACTAAGTTTGCTTACTGTCCAGCTGGTTTGTGGTGTTGCAAGTTAACAGCTAGAAGTCCAGGAGTACTTAAGCTGCATCTGGAGAAAATCTCTCAACTGTCCATTTCCACTCTCGAGGCAAAATTGAATCACCTGCAACTTATGCTAACGAAACACGGCCAGAAAGTCACCTGGCACAAATGCAATGCCAACATGGCAGACGAGCGTATACTAGCTTTCAAATCTACATGCGCTAAGACTCAAATTCCAAACTGTTAGCTAAAGTCACAGACCTTGAGTCCCAAAGCCGGCGTAACATTACAACTTGTAAAAGTGTAAAATTCAGCCTTCCATATTAAAGTGCCCATAGGAAAACTAATGCTGTGAACAGGCTGGGATCCTTAACGTGCTATAAGCAACACTCAGCGCCACTAACAGTTTTTCCTTGGAGGTAATTAGTTTTCTTCCCTGGGGGCATAAAACGCTTTGCTGACTAATTAACCGACAAATCTCTTAATCTATTAAATCACTCCATCTCAATGGCAGCCCTCCCCCTGTCCAGACCAAACGCAGGCCTGATCCTGCCTCAGAGGCCACCTGTTCCTCTACTTGGCCTCGTTTACACCAGGCCTGACCCAGCCTGAGTGCTGATGTGCTGCTCACAGCAGGTTCTTTCAGGGCAGATGTAGTTAGCTGACAGCTTTTCACATCTGAGCCCCAACCTGGAACCTTTCCAAACCTTACTCAGACACATCCCTCATCATCATATTTTATTATTTAAATAATAGATTATCCTCACTATTACACGTTTACGGTTCATCTCTTACTACCAGGGTCCGCTCAGAAATGAGAACTTTAATAAGCTATGAAGGCATAGAGAATGACGTAAGCCTTGTTGACCAAAGCGCATGCCGTAGACTGCAGGACAGCGGTACCAGTTTCACCCTCATATGCTCTCCATGCTGTTCCCCTCTCAGGAACATGCACAAACACAGCTGGCTAAACACTGCAGGCAGATGAATCTCTGCTTGTCCAATCGAGTCAGAGTCCTGCCATCACCTCGGCTTAGGTCTGGCCTGAGTGAGCGCGGGCCGCGGCCACACCCCCCAGCGCGGCCAGAGCTAAATCTGATTAGCAGCCTGTTTGTGTACCCAGATTACTAGGTATCCTGGAGTCTGGAGCTGACGAACCTCTATAAAAACATATGCACAGCAAATAAAGGGTTAACCACATTATTAATACACCGCTGACCACATTCAACCCTCCTCAGATTCTGTCCTAATCAGAGATCAGTCCAGAGCATGTGGAGTGGAGGGCAAAAGACGAGGGGGTGGGTGGATTGAGGGCACATGCAAACTCAGGCCCCATTGCACCCTCTACTGAGACAAAGCACAGTACATACAGCAGAAGTGTGCAGAGGTCAGAGACTGTGTCCATCTCCAGCCTAAACAACCATTAGTAATTAATCTGAAAGTCATTCAGCATGAAGCTATTTATTTATTTACTGGAAAGGATCAGCAGGAAACAGAGAACCACACTGAAGTACTGTTTAGTTGATGGGGACGGGTTTGGTGGTCTACCAAGCCTTGCATGGTCTTTAAGGGTCTCATTTTCTTTAATCTGTCCCTTAACTTACATTAGTTGAGCACTGATTTGTAAACCTGTGGTGATGATTCTTCCTACAGGGCTTCCTACTTTAATGGACTTCCGATAAAAAACAGCTCCCAGGAACGGAACTAAAAGAGGACACCCCGGCTAATCAGCAGCTTTAGGGGAACACGCGCCTTGGCGAGTCGATTTCTGGAAAAGGGGGCATCCCTTCCCCCTCTCGGGACAGGAATGCAATAATGGCTCTATGCCCCCCCTTGTTCGACAGACGCGCACTGCTTGCTCAGCATTAACAGCAGGATGGGACGGGAGGTCCAGCACCAGCAGCCGCAGCAGCAGCAGCAGCTGACCCCAAAGCTAACTTTCATTAGCACACACACACGCACACACCCAACAGAGACACTGGAAGGCAGGCATTACTCACATTAGGCTGCACATACAAGCCAAAACACTGACATTACAAATACACTGAAGAGCACTGGTGCTGTTAGCACTGGGGGGGCGGCGGAGGGGCTGCTTTTAGCACCTTTCAAATATAAGGCTCAGAACAATATCAGGATACTTGTATAGGCATTCCCATGTCCAGCATGCGCTCCGTGCTGTGAAAACATTATCAACACGCATAGCTGAAAAAACACATTCATTCCTCTCATAAACAATGACCATAAAAACACAAACATCCTGATTTGATGACCATGGGGTTTGTAAAAATCCAGCTCTAATGTCATTAGAAAGTTGTGCAACAACATGAGCACATGATTGCATCAATCAAACTTCTGTTCAAATTACTGTATGAGCACGGACCACTGTGGGCTGAGCGTATCATTACACCCCACCTTCACATTGCCCCCTATACTTCTTAAACCTAAACCAAAACCCTTAATAAGCAGGGAGAAGAGGAAAAAGGCCCAGCTCAGAAACTTCCACTCACAAGACTACTATATCATCAGGCTGAGCTCCATGAACAGCTGGTGCTGAAATCCAAGGCTCAGAAAGACGGTGCATCAGAATGTGCCTCACGTGTGTACTGAACACTGAAAAAGTCCACAACGACCCAAACGCTGGAAAACAGAAGCGCATAACCGCTAAACATGAAGGAAAGGACAGTGTGAAGAGGAGCAGCTGGATTTCTCCAACAGGAAAAGCACTGAGCAGTGCGGAAGACTGGTTTCCTCTCTCCGTCACACGCAGAGGGACACATCCGGGTTCGGACTAGTGGTGGCCGATATGGCCCAAAATGTTATCGCGATATAATTTCAACCGGATATGGATAATTATCACGATACATGTGTAATCATCTTTCGACCATCAGTACAAATATCAAACATGAGCTCAGTGGGTACATCAGTGATGGATCACACAGCATGACCCCCATCGCATCCAGGTCACAGCTCATCACAGTACTCAAGTATGAGCTAGCAGGCATTTGGATTACCCAGCCGTGATGGGTACAGTGAGAGGCGAAATGAGCTTCAACAGACTCATCAGTTACAGAACTAACCCGGAACAGCAGTCCTACTCAACCAGGGCTCTAGAGTGCGACCTAATTTCTCAATTGTGCGACAAAAAAAAATCTGAGGTCGCACCAGTGCGACCAGCCGTTCGATAGGGGAAAAAAGAAAAAGTCTTTGCGACTCTGAAAGTCTCCCTGTGGTTAAAAACAGACACACATTAGGCCCATTTCGTGGTCTAAACCAATCAAAGATAGCGAAGGGCGGGGCCGTGGTCCTGATATTCCTGTATGTGTGTACGTTTGAAAGTGCGTGTGCTGCAGTCAGACAGAGCGGTGAGTAGCCTAGGCCCGTCAGATAAACAGAGCGGTTGTAGCTGCGGATGACGAGAGACGACGAAAAGAATAATTTACAACATTTTGGTTAAGAATGTTCAGTTTAGGCCTGATCCGTTCGAGGCTGATTGCTCCGTGTCAGAGCGTTGGTTATGTCGAGCCCTGGTCCGGAGATGGCATCAGATAACTAGCCACATACGATCGACTCCGAGTCAGAGCCTGCACTGACTGTAAGGAGTGTGGGAAGACCATGGCCGGCAGTAGTGCGTTTGTGACTGGTTCTAATACATTTAGAATTGAAGCGCTGAAAAAGCACAACGCGTCTATCAAACACATTACATGCCACGACAAATGCACTGCCCAAGTGTTACCTTTACTGTAGAATTGTGCTTCAAATAAAGCACTTTATGCTGACCACATTGTTAGTTAATCATTTACAAGTCAATATTGCCTATATGGACAGCGATTTAAAAATGAAAAGAAAAAGTGAACATGTAAAACTGCTGTTCTGAATGTGATGCAGTTGAAAATTTGGGTGCACCTAACTTTGGTGCTGGTGCACCTAAGAAAAAACGTTAGGCGCACCAGTGCAACCAGTTCAAAAAGTTAGTCTAGAGCCCTGTCAACCCCTCTGCAGTTTAATTTATCAGCCCATCTTCAAGGGTCAGGGCCGACTTTAAACCAGAACAGCTTTAAATCATGTTAATGTCAGTCCGTAAACTTAAACAAAACCATTTCTCACTAAAGCATTAGCAGCACTTTCCACTCCCAGAGGACTGAACATACACTGCACGTCCAGAGAACGACACAAGACATTCTCAAGTCCACAGAAACATGCTCAGTCAGTGTGAGGCATTGATTAAACACCTTGGTGACACACAGCCGAGTGTGAGCCGCACTGAATGCGTCTGCTTCCGTGGACCGTCCCACTATAGAGCCCATGGCTCAGCAGTTGGTCTCAGTGGCTAATATGGAGCCAGTGTGAGGCTTACAGTTCTTCCTGTTTGATAGCCGAGTGGTGACGGCTGCTGACCTCAGGACAGTCTCTCTTCACAGACAGGAACAATGCAGCCCTTTCACATCAACACTTGTTGCCTGTCTAGGCCACCCTGTGCTTGCTCACCGAGCTGGAGAATGGTTTTGTGGACTCAGAGCGAGAGAGAGGGAGCGAGGGAGAGGGAGAGGTTTGCAGCTCAAATGCTGATAACATTGTTTTTGTACACACACAAACTCAGCAGGTAGATGCCTCTCCAAACGCAGACTCTACCCTCCAGAGAGGGAGTAGGGGCTCGAAGAGAAAGAAGAAAGATAGAAGAACGAGAGAGAGAGAGAGAGAGAGAGAGAGAGAGAGAGAGAGAGAGAGAGAGAAAGCTGAGAGAGAGAGAGAGAGAGAGAGAAAGCTGAGAGAGAGAGAGAGAGAGAGAGAAAGCTGAGAGAGAGAGAGAAAGCTGAGAGAGAGAGAGAAAGCTGAGAGAGAGAGAGAGAGAGAGAGAGAGAGAGAGAGAGAGAGAGAAAGAGAGAGAGAGAGAGAGAGAGAGAAAGGAGAGAGAGAGAGAGAGAGAGAGAGAGAGAGAGAGAGAGAGAGAGAGAGAGAGAGAGAGAGAGAGAGAGAGAGAGAGAGAGAGAGAGAGAGAGAAAGAAAGAGAGAGAGAGAGAGAGAGAGAGAGAGAGAGAGAGAGAGAGAGAGAGAGAGAGAGAGAGAGAGAGAGAGAGCGCGAGCAAAAAGACCAACAGAGAGAGGAGAGAGGATAGTGGGAGAGAGGGGCACTGAATGGAGAATACAGGGGGAGCCGTTTACTGCAGGAATGTGGGTCGAAAAAAAAAGGC
This sequence comes from Prochilodus magdalenae, assembly GCA_024036415.1. NCBI lineage: Eukaryota > Metazoa > Chordata > Actinopteri > Characiformes > Prochilodontidae > Prochilodus > Prochilodus magdalenae. The sequence continues at coordinate 36,277 of JAMWET010006007.1, read as the reverse complement.
GTCCCTCAGACCCGTCCACACCGACTCCGTCTCCTAGGAGACAGGGCACAGCTATGTGTCTGTTAGCACACGGTCATACAGAGCGAAGGGGCCCTGCACCAGACAAGAGTCCCCTGCCCAGCCAGAGGCCCATACCGATCCCTGTCTGTGGCCTTTGATACGTGTTAAGGACAATAACAAGCTCAGTGGATGAAGCTGCATACATCATTTCTCTAATACTGGGTTAAGCATTCAACTGCCCAAATAACAGTGCCAACACGGTCAGGTAGGAATTACCTCCTGTTCCTGTCTGTGAGCCCACTCTTAAACCAGCCAAGCAGAACAACCCTGATACTCCCACATTCCAGGGTGACAATTGTAGGGCGCCTGCTTCAACAGACATGGTGGAACACAGGGAGAGTTAGGTTCGCCAGGAAAACCACCAGGCGTCAATCCCTCACTCCCAACGCTCCCAACATTTTCACTTTTCTTCCTCTTTAATAAGGACAACAACCTTAAAGCATATACGCAGACATATACACTATACTAGATACTTATATATACATACACATACAATACACAGGAGGCATAATACTAAATATAGCTACGTACGTATTACCTCATACACATAAAGCATATTACATATAGGTACAGGGGTTGGACAATGAAACTGAAACACCTGTCATTTTAGTGTGGGAGGTCTCATGGCTAAATTGGACCAGCCTGGTGGCCAATCTTCATTAATTGCACATTGCACCAGTAAGAGCAGAGTGTGAAGGTTCAGTTAGCAGGTAAGAGCACAGTTCTGCTCAAAATACTGCAATGCACACAGCATTATGGGTGACATACCAGAGTTCAAAAGAGGACAAATAGTTGGTGCACGTCTTGCTGGCGCATCTGTGACCAAGACAGCAAGTCTTTGTGATGTATCAAGAGCCACGGTATCCAGGGTAATGTCAGCATACCACCAAGAAGGACGAACCTCCACCAGCATCACGTAGTGACCTGGCCACTATCCTGCAAGAAGAATGGCCTAAAATCCCTCTGACCACTGTGCAGGACGCAGTATATGTCATTCCCAAGACCAACTGACGCTGTATTGGCCGCAAAAGGAGGCCCTACACCATACTAATAAATGATTGTGGTCTAAAACCAGGTGTTTCAGTTTCATTGTCCAACCCCTGTACATCCAGTACATATGGGGTGTGTCAGGTACTTGCACACTCATTTGCAAAATAATAGCTGCACCCAGAAGGAAGTGTGGGGCTGCAGTGCTGTTGGGAAGGAAGATTAAGGTTACTAGGATCAATAAATTATGCTAAATTTACACTGATATGATCAATATTTATTGAGCTACACATACAGAAGTAGTGTCTCTCAGTATGGTGTCAGGCCACCATGGTTGCCATGCTATGAGTTGTAGAGGTTCCTAATGGTGTCCTATGATTATCCATCCCATGCAGCTTGACTATGCTTATGCAGTTTTGCTTGCAAGCTCTTTTCCAAGGCATACTTTGCTTACAAAGAATGCTACCAACACGACAGCATGAGTCAGAATGGACAGCACGTACAACAGGATGACCTTATACAGTCTGTGAGGTACAGCAATAAGGCTGGTCCTTCAATCATTCACAATTCTCACAACGTCAAACCCACCCACCAAGTTTTATTCCTATCGGTCGATTCCTTCTGGGTGCAACTTTTTTTTTTCCGATGGTGCACGTGAGTGTGTGCGTCAGTGCTTTGGGGTGAAAGGAGGAAGAGAGGGAGGAAATCTCTACCCAGTGAGTTCAGGAAACAGGGAGGAAAGTTCAGAGAATGGCCACATCCTGAGCGGCCCACTCCCTCACCATCCACCGCAGCACTGATGAGTGAGTGGCACTGAGGACACAGCCAGTCTCTTGCACACATTTGTACTCATTTCCTCTTCTCCATCCTCATTTTCCATCCATCCCTTAAACATTTCTTTCTCTCGCCCTCCTCCCTTCATCTCCTGCTCCCTCCGCTGGGTTCAGTGTGGCACTATTGACTCTTTGTCTTCTCCAAGGCCTGAGCCACCTCCAAACAGCAGCATACCCTGATAAGCCAAAGGTACTAGAAGAATCGGTTCTAAAGCGGGACACACCTTTCACCTTCCCCCTCAAAGCAACTGCTTACATTCACCCACACACCAAACCAGAAGAGAAGCAGGTCAGATAAAGAGTAAGGATGCACAGTGACTGTGGAATCATGTTAGTATGGGCAGTGCAGTATGTGTATGACCTGAACTTGGGATATTAAAGCTCAGACAGATATTTAATAATGTGGATATTCAAAACGGCAGAATGTTTAAGTCATGTGAGGCTGGAAAGTCTAATCTGTAACGCTAATCTAGATGTATTGGGTACCAGGTTATAACAGGACATCTATAACAGCAGGGTGAGGAAACATGCTGGCGAAATTACAGCTGATTCTTCTCATCCTGAACATCACTTCTTCCAGACACTCCCCTCTGGCAGAAGACTCGGGACCATCAACACCAGCACAAAACAGCACACTAACAGGCTTTTCCCCAGAGCTGTAACACGGCGGCCTCCTAGCAATTAAACTATATACACTCATACTCAAACTGTATCTCACTGCACTACAGCAACTCCTCTGTAACAGGACGCCTATCTGTACGGCTGTGCCGATTCTGTAAACAATAGCTTTTACAATGTGTTTATTTAGAATCATTTCTGTATCCAATATCCATATACACTCAACGTCAGGATAATCGAAGCATCCGGAAGGAATCAGCCGACAGGAATGAAACTTGGTGGGTAGGTTTGACATCATGAGACAGATTCAAGTTTCACACTAGGCCACACGAGACATATGCAAGGACAGGCCTTATCGCTGTGCCTCCCTGACTCTACAAGGTCGGCCAGTTGTGCATGCTGTCCATTCTGACTGTTGTGTTGGTATCCTTTGTAAGCGACGTGGGCAATAGCAAACTGTTCAAAAGCAATTAAAAAAAAAAAATCAAAAAAATTGCCCAAAGACTGTAGTGGTATTGTGCCAGACTGTCATGGAGTGACAGCGGGTCATCCTCTGCGACGAGTCCCGCTTTTGTCTTGGTGGAGACAACAAAGGAAACCTTGTCCGAGGCACCGTGATCACTGCCAAGATGAACAGTTCGATGCCACACGTTTAGAAGGTCTGGTGTCACTCCACCTCCACACCTACTATGCAATCTGCAGGAGCTGTGTAAGAATATTCAAGCTGCATGGGATGGATTATCACAGGACACCATTAGGAACCTCTTCAACTTCATGTCGAGACGTCCGGCATGTTGGGTTAGCAAACATAGACATTACTTCTGTATGAGTACCTCAATAAATATTACCCATATCAGTCTAAATGTATCATCATGTATTGTTCCTGGTCACTTTTATCTTCCTTCAGAGTAGCACAGCAATCCCACACTTCCTTCCGGGGGCAGCTATTCTTCTGATTGAGTGTGATGAGTATATATATCGTCGCTGTCCAGAGAAAAACAAGTATCTCCAAAATAGCTACTTTACAGGAGAGCCAAAAACCTGGTTGAATTTTAATGCAAGTCAAAGGAACTGGACATTTTTCCCCAGCATGGTTTGGAGATTTCTAGTAATCCATTTATCATGACATGTCCACCCAATGTAAACAGCAGCTCATGTGATCAAATAATGCCAAATGAAATTGGACATATATATATATATATATATATATGTGTGTGTGTGTGTGTGTGTGTGTGTGTGTGTGTGTGTGTAATATATATATATATATATATATATATATATATATATATATATATATATATATATATATACACACACACACACACACATACACACATATATATATACAAATAAAACTGGACATATATATTTATTTATATATATTTATTTATTTTTAATATTTTAAAAATTTTAATATATATATATATATATATATATATATATATATATATATATATATATATATATATATCTTTCATAGCTCCTTTCCACCTCTTTATTCTTATTCTACTGTTTCTTTAGTGCAACACTTGTAAGTCTGTGTTCATTTGACATGTCACGCATGTGTGACTCCACAAGATAACTTCCATATATACGTGTTACATACCTGGCGAAACAAAATATTCTGAAATTTGATGTCTATGAATCAGCAACATCGTCATAACTGCTACATCTCTCGCTCTCCTGGGTTGGTACTAAATATATGATCAAGAGAACACTTAAACGCTTTGCTAAGCTAACCATCTGTATTTAGGTTCAAATGTTTGTAAATGTTTAGCTATACCAAACATGCAGCCATACTTCACTCTCACATGCCTAATTAAACCCAAATGCAGCTGTCGGCTGTCTTCATATGCTTTCCGAGGCACCGAAACAGAAACATTACAAGCCAGAAGGCTGGCACTGGATGGCTCTCAAGGGCGAAGAGAGTCAGAGGGAGCGAGCATAGACAGGGTGAAAATCAAGGAGTAGTCTAAATTTCCAGATGACCATATAATCCAGACGAGCCGAGCCGAGCCACAGCAATAGCATCATCCTCCCACTGGTGGAAAAGGAGCACACTTTAAATATAAGCCAGACGTTCCCTTCCAGAGAACCAAACAACCATCGACCCATGACAAGACTCACCACTCTCCCATCTTCACGCATGGCGCATGCAACTTCGTCTCTCCACCATGAAATTATGCTAAAACCAGACATTACCGCTGAGACCACACCTACATAACTTCAAATATACAGGCCACACTAACTCACGCAGGTTATGAGCACAACGAGTAATAACTGACCGCCATTAGCGGTTAACCATTAACCAGCCAGTCTGGAAGCTTTGGGATCAGTGTCCTGCTGAACGGTGAAGTTTCTCCCTGGCTTTCGTTTCTTTAGGAGACTGAAGAAGGTTGTTCTGCACGGTCTCCCTGCATTTTGCACCATCCATCCATCCTGCAACTTTAACAACATGCCCAGGAAAGCTTCTTGACAACATGCTGCTGCCACCCCACACTTCAATGTTGGCATATTCCTTGTTGATGAATTTGTTGAGGACAGCGTTCCAGATTGCAGACGGGTCACTCACGCTTTTGCATCTCCAAGTTCAGCTCCAACTCAGCTCAGACCTCAGCTTCAAGTAATTCCACTCGCAAAGTTCCAGCTCCAAAAACTGAGGTGCAGAAACTCCACATTTTCTTTCCGCTTTTCCAAAGTGGAAATCCAGCAGAACGCCACATTTCCTTGCACTCGCTGAGGAGAAGCGATCCACTAAGGATCCGAGCTGCACACAGAACAGTTTCAGCTCTGAAATGAGGTGGAGAAACATTCCTTATTCGTCCTGTTTTTCCAAAGTGGAAAACATTAGCCACAATATCACCGTTAGCCTATACTGTGATAAGGACATTCTCACAAGATCGCCTGTCTGTCTACCGTCTGTCTTTTTTCCAGTGTTAATACACTGGCGAATCACACCATGCTCTGCAGTTCTGATGCCACGTCAAATTTGGGTGCACCGTCATTTACTGGAATGTGCACCAACAACACCAACAGCAATGACAAGACTACAGGGGTTGGACAATGAAACTGAAACACCTGGTTTTAGTGGCCAGGTCACTACGTGATGCTGGTGGAGGTTCGTCCTTCTTGGTGGTTTGCTGACATTACCCTGGATACCGTGGCTCTTGATACATCACAAAGACTTGCTGTCTTGGTCACAGATGCGCCAGCAAGACGTGCACCAACAGTTTGTCCTCTTTTGAACTCTGGTATGTCACCCATAATGCTGTGTACATTGCAGTATTTTGAGCAGAACTGAGCTCTTACCTGCTAACTGAACCTTCACACTCTGCTCTTACTGGTGCAATGTGCAATTAATGAAGATTGGCCACCAGGCTGGTCCAATTTAGCCATGAGACCTCCCACACTAAAATGACAGGTGTTTCCGTTTCATTGTCCAACCCCTGTACATAAACAACATAGTAAAGGGTTGCTATGAGACTGGCACAAACCTCTTGCCATCAATTACCTCAGAGCTTATTTTCACCAACTGATTGATCATTTAATTCCTCCCATTTCATGCCAAAGCTGAACTAAAACTTCCAAACTTCCAACAATCATATTGCGCATCCTGAAAATATCCATATCGTGATATTGCTGTACTTTTGTCATATCGCTCAGCTTTAAGGATAATCCGAAAAAGCTCCACCCAGCCAGAACTGCTGAGTAACACATCCGTATGGGCCGGCAGTTTGGTTTAAGGGGTCACATCTGAAGGCCACCATGAGCTGTCACAAACCACACCTGCAGGGATGAGGCAGTGAGGAGCACGACAAGTCTTCCTCTTTCTGCTGCCTCTTCCCCAGGGAGAAATAAAGGGTGGAGAGCCAGTACTGAAGCTTAGTTCTCAGCCCTGCAGGCCTTTCTTCATGCGCTTATCCAACAAAGGTACATCCTTTCAGGCTGAAGAGGAATTACAATGAGATCGGGATCACATGTACTGAAAGAGAGAGGGAGCACACCTGCTGTGCCTAATGCATAACCACAACATTCCTCCATTGAATCAGGATGTTTGAGAGACTAATAAGCGCCAGCGTGGAAAATAAAGGGCAAGAAATGATTCATATATTGTTGGCTCAAGGTTTCTTTTGTGTTCCGGTTCCAGAAATCCAACACAGACACTGTTATGCATATTGCTGGCCCTGCACAGGAAGCCACAGAATTCCGTTCAGCCTCCATCGGGGTGCTGGAATGCGAGCAGTAAAATGTACAGGTGTTTTTAGTGGGGATAGAGAGAGGAAACGGTTCTTAACCTTTTGACCACCCAAAAGGAAACCTCAATTTCCTCTGTGCTTCATTAAGACCACAGACAGGGTGGGGGGGACACCAGAGCTTTCACCTCTCCTAGCCTGAGGCCTACCTCATCAGTCACTTGGGACCTGCTCTCCTCAGGCTGTGAAAACACAAACCTGACTCAGCATCCTCCCCCCACAACAGCCTCTGGGCATGTGGCAACATCCTGTACAGCATCTCAAATGCCATGATACTGTGAGTCTAATGAACCCAGAGCTAATATCCACAGGGCCCAGACGAGGATCCGACCGCAGCCCCGGAGTTGCACGGACAGGCTTAGACGTTTCATTTCCAAGACAAATGTGCGTTTTGCAATGCTAAGTCTACCGTCCTGGTGCAGAACGCCTTCATCATATTTCGCTGGGAAAGGCCAGCAATAACAACGTGTGCGAGAGCAGCTGTGCAAGCGCGCGCACGTGGGTTTATCAGGTCGTTCATCACGCTGAAATGTGCACCATGTAAACAGCAGTGTAACAGTACCTGGGGCGGTGGAGGATGGGAACAGTGTTTCTGGTTACTGCACGAACAGGGGGGGACATTGTGCGTTGGGTCTCTGTGGTGCACGGTTGTTACAGAGCCAAACCAGAGGTATTCCGATGCAAGGGCACACCAAGGTCTGCCTCCATTGCCCTCCATCCATCTCCAGGCCAGGCGTAGTTAAAGCCACACTTCACTTATGTCAGTTCTCATCTACACCATCAGGAAAAGTGACAGCTTAATGTGGAGACAGGACAAGCCCTGTTTACAACCAGCAGTGAAAGCTTACAGCAGGGCAGTAATTATGAACGACAGCAAATTATGTGTGTCCTGTGAAGCAACCAAGGCTCTGCGTGACCCAGAAGAAGTGGAAGAGAAGCTTGTGGAAGCTGAATTACATCATTCAGTGCAACGTCAATACACACCCAGGAAAGCTAAAATGCAATAACCAACACAGAACATCGACAGGTAGGCTGTTAACTGAGCAACATCCCTGTAAGACAACTGGATGGGAATACAGGTTAAGATGAGCATGTGTAGTTGAACTTCCTACAGTGCTAGAGCGATCCCGGGATCACCAAGACAATGTATTCAGTCTATTCAGCAGCAACTGATCTACAGTCTGTGCTGAAACCAGAACCCTAACAAGCACCTGGAACGTTCCTCAATGTACAGTATCCGGTGTCATTTAACCGCATTCCACTCTAGTCTTTCTGCACACTTAGCATACCCTTCAGTACTCCACGGCCCTGGCACCTCTAGAGTCCCGCCGTAGCCTGGCAGCGCCTTTGTTTGCTGAAACCAGGCCAGGCTTTGTTTAGAGCCCTCACTGAGAGAGAAGCACGACTCAAATAGAAGGCAGAGCGAGACAGGATTCCCACCTAGCCTGACTGGGCTGTCTGCCTTTGAGGTCATCAATGGGGGCCAAAGAGAACTGGCTGGAAGCAGGTGTGGTCATGCGGGATTCCTGGTAATCACCTGACTAGGCTGTTACTCGACCAGAGAGAGTTCCGAGTATCCCTATGTGGTCAGGGCTCAGGCAAAGATGAGAACCCACATTAGTTTGTCTTAGCTAAGCATATATACGTGCACTTGATCTGTCCTACAGAAGGTAGAAGAGAGCAAGATCACGGAGTGTGAGGAGTTAGTGGGCATCGTTAGGGGAAGGCAGTGGAATGGGAGAATGGGAAATCGATATGCTCCAGCAGCCTGTCAAGCAACGTCGGGGAAAGCAACGTGGGGCACCATCCCCACAAGTCAAGCCATTTTATCAACACAGTCATACCAACACTAAGATCATATTGGGACACTGGTCCACAGTTTCTTCCAGAATGAGTGAGAGAACGGCTTCTCCAAGCTCAAGCCAAAGCAACGTGCCTGATCCCATCCTAACAGGGTTCCAACCTCCTTTAAATAATACAGGCACCTGTTGGTCTGGTGTCTGTTACCTGATAAGTGTGGCAGCCAAGCCACTGAATAATTCACCAACCTACAGGGCTCTCAACCTTGCCAACAAACTCTTACGCACTACACTTCCACTGTTATGAGTGCCATCAGCTGGGCTCAGAAACGAAATCTGAAATCTGTCGTTCAGCAGCAGTCTTCCATCAGCCCTCATCTGATCTGCAGGCCAGGCGCGGTTAAACCCACACTTCACTTACGTCAATACTCATCTACACCATCAGGATAGGGACAGCTTAATCGAGCGACAGGACAAGAAATTCCCTTGGAAGTATTATATATTTTTATATACACATGTCAAATGTGACATTACTGCTATCTAGGCTAGCTACTCTAGATGACGTTAGCTAGGTCCAGATACAGTGACTAACATTATGGAGAAAAGCCTTAGTGTAAGATGACGGAGCCTTCATCAGCATCCAGTGTCAAACTGGATAGCTGTAGTTTAAGCTCTAATCGAAAGAGGCAGCATCAGTTACTCCTCCAACACAAATAACAAACCTGCACAATAATAAGTGCTTCATAAAATATCAATCTGCTCGTTGCTACACTATTGTGCAACTGATTTTTTTTTTCAGCCTCTTATCATCAAAGCTATGACCTAAAGAGAGTCATACCTCCACCTCTGTATTTCCCCTTTCCCCTTACTTGCACATATGTTCATCAACCCCCCGCTGAAGACACTCAAAATTCATCAGAATGCACATTCCTACTACTGAGATGTGTGGATGAAACGTGCAGCACCCTCTGGCACCTCTGGAGACCTTCATAAGTTCACCTTCAGTGTGATTCAACATACCAATATGTGTCATATCAAAATGGTGAGAACAATCCCAGCTCTCTCCATTAGGAGAAACCAGGCCATTTCACTGGGTCTCTGATACTGACATAATGGTCAAGTCCTTACACAGAAACACACATCCACCACTTAAACATGGAAGAAGCAGATGATGTGCCTCTCAGCCACTATACATGCACTACTCAGGAGCACGATCCTGTAATAGGATGGAACTGATGGGTGTTATTCTCTGTGTTATTGTGAGAGAGAGAAACACATTCAACACTTTAGATTCGATGCACAGGTGAGCGGATGGATTCCTGTGGGTTCAAACAGCTAATTTACCAAGTACCAGCTAATTTAACAGCTTACCTCACTGTCTTATTCACTTGCCTTATATGGGTATAAACATCTATTACCGTAAGCTTGCTATGCTACAGCGCTCATGTTTGCAGGACTGGCTTTTGGGAAAAAGGATGCCATCTCAAGAAGACCTTAGGGAGATCCACAGAACGCACTAGCCGCCGTTAGCTCTTTTTGCCCAAAAATAGCCCTGGTTCTTGAACTGTTTCCATACAGGTTTCCTAGAACCTTGGTGCAGTTCAGGGAATGAGCACACGTTTCCACCAGCTTTTATTGGAACCCAGGAATTAAAGGATACATCATCAACAGATAGCACTGCAAACAATAGCACATGGTAGCAACAAGATGGCTGAGTATACAGATAACGTGAGCATTTGGGCTGTAATGAGAATCTGCTTATACCCAACAGGTATGGATGAGTGATACTGATGATAAGATGGAAGTGTCTCTTCAGTAGACCACTTGGTGTCACCACTATTGCCATCTCCCTCCGCAATAATACACAGATGTAAGCTTGGCTCGTGCTGAAGAACCTACTATACTGAGTGGAAGTACCGTTTCTACTAGCGCATGCCTGATTCTATCCCAACACAGTTCCAACCCTCTTGAAATAACACAGGCAAATAATTTGGGGCGGAGAATGGACATTTTCAGGTTCCGAACCAATTTATTTTAGCTGGAAATGGGCCAAAGGCCTCAAAATTAGGTGCACAAACCAGAACAAAACTGGTTCCACTTAATATAATGTAATATAAAGGTTAGGAACGTACCAGGAACCACACAAGAGGCAGGTTTAAACAATCAACTGGGTCTTTTATTTTACCATGGAATTTTCCAATGTTGACACGAACGAATAAACAACCCCCTTACTTTCAGGGAACTCAAAAAACTACGGAGTGACAACTGCTGACTGTTGTTTCATAGTTGGCCGTCAGTCGAGCTGAACAGTGCACACTGTGTCATGAGAAGACAAGGATGAATCAGGTGAGTCAGCTGAACGGCAGCGCCTTACAGTGCCATTGATGTTTTATTGACTGAAACTGGGAAGGGAGGGAAAAAAAAAAAATCTGTGCAGCCTCGATGATGAAAGAGGGAAACCATTCTTTATCTCAGGCTCTCTTTACCTCGTTCTCATGTGTAACACACACACACAGTGTCTAGCTCTCTGCAGCTTGTTAACATCTAAAGTGAGTCATCACTTATCTTTCCTGCACACAAATCTGATTATCACTTGGCTGAGCATCGCAGACATCCAGTCATGACACTAAGGGAGTTTAATGCTTTCAGCATTCAGTGACTGCCTAGCCCATATGGCAGAAAGAGACAAATCAATAGCCCAGAACCTCATTTCCCCTGAATACATTCATGTCCATTCTCATCGCTGTCAGCGGGCTCAGGCGGAGATGGAAGCTTAGCCATGCTTTTGTACTGGGAGCACCTGGGAGCACTTAGCTTCGAGCCACAAGGAACCTGTAAAGAAGCAATTTTCTTTTTTCCCCCTGTTCTGAAATACCTGACCCTTCTCCAAACCTCCAGATAAACCTCTAAATTAACTGGATAATTAGAAGCGGACTTTCACTGCGTGATTGTGGTGCCGGAGGAAGCAAGCCTGGGCTTTGCTCAGGGTGAGAGACATTCGGGCTGCCGGGAAGGTAAGCGCATGACTCCACTCATGTCGGCTCAGCACTAATCGCAGCCATAGAAAAATCAGTTGCTCACCTCAATCAAAATAATTAATCAGGAAATACATCAGCCTGATGTGATTAAAGCTGGTGGGGCTTTCATATTCACTCATGCAGATGTAGAACAGGGGAGCTACAGTGTGAGCACAGCAGAGGAACAGGAAGTGGCATTTGCTTACAAGCTGTTCATCAGGCCGATCATTTAAAGCAGCACGTGAACATGTACACAGTCCTCACGCCTCGCCATGTCAGTGAAAGCCACGTCAGCCTACTCATCATCTTCAGCTCCCTGAGCCTTGGTAGCACCTGACATGCTGACACTCATCCTCAAAAACAGAAAAGAAAGAAAGAAAGAAAGAAAGAAAGAAAGAAAGAAAGAAAGAAAGAAAGAAAGAAAGAGAGAGAGAGAGAGAGAGAGAGAGAGAGAGAGAGAGAGAGAGAGAGAGAGAGAGAGAGAGAGAGAGAGAGAGAGACAGAAAGAAAGAAAGAAAGAAAGAAAGACAGAGAGAGAGAGAGAGAGAGAGAGAGAGAGAGAGAGAGAGAGAGAGAGAGAGAGAGACAGACAGACAGAGAGAGAGAGAGAGAGAGAGAGAGAGAGAGAGAGAGAGAGAGAGAGAGAGAGAGAGAGAGAGAGAGAGAGAGAGAGACAGACAGACAGAGAGAGAGACAGACAGACAGACAGACAGGCTAACTGAGAGAGACAGACAGACAGACAGACAGACAGAGAGAGAGAGAGAGAGAGAGACAGACAGACAGAGAGACAGACAGACAGACAGACAGACAGACAGACAGACAGACGAGCAGGTCCAGCTGTGGTGTTATCACTCGGAGGGACTCTGAGGCTGATGGCCTGCAGCGCTGCTAATCTGAGAGGCCGGGCAGGACAGAAAGCTGTGGCCAGGCTCAGCTGCGCTGACACTCAGGCCCCCTCTGGGGCAGCGTCTGATAGGAGCACGGCCGACACCAGCTGCGCTTAGACGCTAATACTGCAGAGAGTAATCAGAACTGGGCCACCATGGTGCCTCAGCGACGGCAGGACATTAAACACCAAGGAAAAGCCTCACCTCTAACCTGGTACGACATCATCACCTGCTTCTAATACTGGGGCTAAACCATGCACCATTACTGCATATGTTACTCCATGTTAACTAACGCATTACTTCATCCATGTGGAAGCAACTCTCAACCGATTTGGGTATGAATCCATCCTTGCAGATTACATACACCCATACACGACTGCCTTCTCTGGGGCAGATGGGATCTTCTAGCAAGACAATGCCACATTTCACAAGGCTAGAAATGTCCAACATTGGTTGGAAGAGCATGACCAAGACTTCCAGGTCCTACCTTGGCTCCCCCAGACTTGAACCCAATTGAACATCTGTGGGACCACCTTGATCGTTAGATCCTCCTCCACCCACGGGATGTACTGCAGTCAGCATAGCTCCTGATACCTGTGACAACCTACCAGGACCCATTTAGCCAGTCTAGCTGCTGTCCATGCTGCACACAGCGGTTACTCTGGATATTAGGTGGTCATAAAAATGTGCTTCAGCTGTATACTATGGCTGCACAATATACAGGGGTTGGACAATGAAACCGAAGCACCTGGTTTTAGACCACAATCATTTATTAGTATGGTGTAGGGCCTCCTTCTGCGGCCAATACAGCGTCAGTTGGTCTTGGGAATGACATATACTGCGTCCTGCACAGTGGTCAGAGGGAGTTTAAGCCATTCTTCTTGCAGGATAGTGGCCAGGTCACTACGTGATGCTGGTGGAGGTTCGTCCTTCTTGGTGGTATGCTGACATTACCCTGGATACCGTGGCTCTTGATACATCACAAAGACTTGCTGTCTTGGTCACAGATGCGCCAGCAAGACGTGCACCAACAGTTTGTCCTCTTTTGAACTCTGGTATGTCCCATAATGCTGTGTGCATTGCAGTATTTTGAGCAGAACTGTGCTCTTACCTGCTAACTGAACCTTCACACTCTGCTCTTACTGGTGCAATGTGCAGTTAATGAAGATTGGCCACCAGGCTGGTCCAATTTAGCCATGAGACCTCCCACACTAAAAAGACAGGTGTTTCAGTTTCATTGTCCAACCCCGGTATAACTTCAGCATAGACACTGCAACAATGCAATACTCATATCGCAGGACTGAGGGTGTTGGACGAAGACAAACGAAATTAACCAACTTGCAGGGTTCCTGGACTCTCAGATACCCAACCATTCTACACTGAATAATGTTTTTAAACATTGCTTTTTAAGCCATCTAGTGGAAACTCCTGAGTATTTCTTCATATCGCAATATACGGTATGTACCACAGGGGAAAGACTCACGCTGTACAGTACAACTGCTTTTTTCTTTGTACTGACGAAGTGAAAGTGAAAAAAACCAAAACCCTCAGGCTGAAATCAGGCTTCTGGAATGCCAGCGAGAACAAGTTTCAGAAACTACCAACCCATCATTTTCCCTCGCAGTAACACTTAGCAGGATTAGCCATTGTTAATGCATACTGAGATTATTGGGTGCATAATTTGTCCCTTGATAAATACAGGGATTAAATGACCGTCAGCCCTCTTTGGCTGCATTCAGAACTGGCTCGAATGACCACATGTGGGACAAATGTGTACACAACAGGCTCAAGGAACCAAAAGACATTGTGCAGTTGACTGGGATCCTCACCGCCCCCAAATTCTTCATGGAAGCAACCTCTACAGCTCCTCAGAGTGTGTGGAGGCGGGGGTGAGGGGGTATAGCCATAATCCTCTCGTACCAGGCGGTGAAGGGAAGAGCGGAGGAATGTGGCAAGCAAGCTGGACCTGACGAAACCCAAACGGGTAATTGCTTTCCCAGAGAGGACCACATGCTGGGGCAGGGAGACGCTGCAGTGAGAGCGGGGGAGAACAGCAAGAGCAGCGTCTTCATACGGTCCAGCACGGCTGAGGAGCAGAAAGAATGACCCTGAAGAACTGCCAAAATACACCCCTGTGGAATCTCAGAGTGGGTGTGGGGGTCTACAACGGCCGAGGTTTTGATAGTGTGGAAATGATTACCACAAATGACCTCGCAGTGTCTCTCTCTCCCCTCTCTCACTGCTATGAAGCTGGGGTGTGACCGTGCGGTTGTGGGCGGCAACTCTCTGGTTTCGCTGTATTGTGAGACTGTGTTCTGAGAGATCCGACACCACTCTAAAAAGAGATTACACAAAACAACCAGGCCTCTACATATCGAGCCCTCACATTCCTATTCCCATTCCAATTACACTGTGTCCACAGATATTCCTGACTCCTCCGCCCCACTCCCAGTTTCTAAATAATAAAAACTATGTAAATAATATACAGTACATCTAAATTCCACGCTGTCGGAGAGCTTGATAAGAACATTCAGACTCAGGGTTCACATTTTTTCCAGGATATCATTATCCCAGGGCTTTTCCAGGTCAATTTCCATGACTCACACACAACGGCTGTTTCTCATTTTATGCCTAACACACAAATACAACAATTCTTAACGTTAAAGTCAACAACACAACCCCTAATGAACTATTACTGAGTGAATAATCTACAAACAGTCACCCACACAAACAACTCCTCATCTGACATACACTAGGGCATCAGCGGAGTATGCTACACAATGCGAAGAGCGTGCAACCCAGGGACAACCTATCTGTAAATGGGCAAATATTCCAAACTACAGTAGGAACAGACACTCAAACTGTACATCAGCGTAGTGAATATACCAGGGTTCGATTACCTGCCCAGACAAACATCCCCCACTAGATCAATAAGAGTCCCTGGCCAAGATTCCCAACACTACCTTCACCTACCTGTGTAAGAAATGATCGATCGGTATATGAGTGTCTGCCAAGTGCCATCAATGTCCTAACATCACAGCTCCATTTATAAAGATGATATCTGTTCAGTTTTCTTATTTGCCAAGATTAGAAAACTAGTTCATAAATTCCCAAGTTTTCCAGGACAAGTGGGAACACTGGCACTGCAGGAAATAGAAGCTGATTTAGTAAAAGGGCATGACGGCACATCACAAACACAATAATGCATGACTAATGGCTGTTACCAAAAGCTTTCAGAAAACCGAGGTCAACAATGAAGAGGATTCACGTGTGTGGACAGATTGTGTGGTAGACGAAGGAGACAAGCCCTATATTACTAAACCACTCGTGTTTCACGAGCACAGTCCTAAAGCATGCTCAAAGCGTGCACACAGCACCGGCCAATGTGGGGTTTAGAGCTGTGATGTCAGCGCTTTCAAAAAGACACCCAACTCGTCCAGGAATTCCCCTATTCCTCCGGAGCGAATTTTCCAAAAGCTGTTCCCATTGACCTGAAACATGAACAATATTTAACCATGTAAAAATATTTGTGTATTTGTGAACGAGGCCCATTTTGTGAACGGCAGCACATTACAGATGAGATTCTTCTTCTCGAAGTTGGCATGTGGTAATAAAAAGCACAGATGATATTCCTTCACAGGATTTTTTTTTTTCCACAGTAAAGAGGTCACATTCCAAAGGCTCGGAAAAAGACAAAGCAACTTTAAACACATTCCTTTAAGCAAAAAAGAATTATTGTTCATGACATGACGGGTCAGCCCAGGCAGGCCCAGGTGGACCTTGTAAGGGTGAACCATCATCCCTGTGACTAAAGAGGTGCCAGACTTGGACAATTAATGGCATTCCAGGTTATGAGTGAAGGATGGTTTGATTACAACCTACATCTGAAAGACGAAAACAAGACTCTCCTCTTACTCTGACTTACAGCAAAGCTAGTGCCAAGGTGCTTTCAAAGTCGCTGACAGCGAAACCGCGAATACAACACAGCGGCAATCCATCTGTCCACAGGGATGGACGAGCATTCCGAACTATGATCGGTATGTATGGACACTCGAACTGGAGTGCAACAGTAAAGCAAACCGAAATTCTCAGTATTGCTTTTCCCCATCAATTAAAACGGCCCTGATGACCTACACACTGCATTCCTCCTCCACCTTTAGCAAACACCATCTGAAAACAGTCCCCGGGTTCCAGAAACAAACACACTATTTAGCAGAGCCTAATTAGGAGCTACGAAAGCAAAGACATAGCGGAAGCTCAGGCACGCCCTTCTCTGGCTGTAAAAGATAAAAGGCTCTTCAAAAGTCTGGCATAAATAAATAATCTTAGGATAAATAATCCAACCCCCCCACTCGCGAGCATCATGTTCACAAGTTGACGTTAATACCTCCTTGCAGCGCGACCAGCTGGGGGTTTGCAGTGATTCTAACTTTCCTTGTCAGTGTGAACGTCCTTTGAGCCTTAATGGCTTTAATTAGAGTTGCGGAGGCCTCAGCCTCAGCCTCCGGAGATCAGGGAGCCAAGACTGGCAAGGCTGCCCACCCCCTACTTCTACTAGTCACATCTGCACAACCTAGCCTTCAAGTAGCAGGAGAGGCAAGAGGTGGAGCACCGGAGAGAGGTGAAGCAGCGCTGCAGAGGACTGCGTGTAGAAGATCGGACGACCTGCCTATTAAATTACTGAGCCGTGTCCGATTCCCCAGGGTAACATGCAGCGGAATCAATACATCAGGCTGTCCCAACTCCTCCCATCCCGTAGATCTACTGCCCTTGGGAGTGCAATTCCGTAATCAATTCCATGATCAGTTCCCAACCTTTTAACATGGTTTACAATATTATCCCAGAGTAGTATTTAAAAACAAGATGGCACCTTTAAAAACACGTTAGCGCAGTACACCAAGCCGTTCAGACATTAAGACATGATCTAAATGGTGAATTTACATTTTAAATATTCCAAAATGAACTCATATGACAGAACGAGACGGATTCTGAGACAGAATGTAAAGAAATATCCGTTTTTGGCTGTATGCCAAAAGACGACTGTATCGTGTAGCAGAGATATCCACTGTGGTTAGTATGCTAAGCAGCTAACTCCAGCCCTCAGGTCTTATAATACCATTTTGTACCTCAAGAGGCGATAGCGAGTCGCTGTAGCGTTGAGTCGAATCAGTCCAACATGAGAGGATGAAGAAGCAGCTGTATTCTAAACACTTATCAGAAGGTGCTGATCCTGGCTAGATCACTTAAGGATAGGTAGCCAATGAAGGGAAGCCAGACGGTTTCAATTAGACAGGTAGATAAATGATGCCAACACAGGGAGGAACTGTGCATTTCCTTGTTTCTTATGGTGAGTGTGGACAGTAAATGGAGATACCCATTGCCTTCCTATTTGTTGCATCATACAAGTCACTCTTTATTAGCAGCCACTGTTTGACAGGAAACACCCCTGAAGACACCAGCATGTAGTGATTGTCCATGATATGTTGGCACCAAACTGAAACACAGGAACGGTATTTTGAAGAGGTACCATAGCATGACCCTGCATAGTTCATAAGAAATAACACACAGAAAACAGACTAGCTTCAGCACACTTGGTTCAGATATTACTCCTTAAGGCCTGGATTAACTGGAGATTTTCTGGTCCTTGTGCAACATATGGAACACTAAGACAAATAATTTGTTGCCACTTGGCAAGCATGGACTCCAAATCGGCTTGGTTCATCAGTTAAAAGGAATTTGACTTTGCTTTCTGCACACAGCGGTTAATGGTTTCACATTTAATTACTCTGACCAGTGCTGTCCAGGCAGAGCAAAGAAGCAGCACTAACTGAAGGCACACATGAGGAAAGATCCATGATAACGTATAAGGCAGAAAGTGTAGCTTGACCTCCTCCCTTGGTTTAAACCAGGGTTACTTTGTTTTCTTTATCTTGAGAGATTCTGTTATTGGCAGAGAAGTCAACCAGGAAACTATTAACCGCAAGTGGCATGGACTTGGCCATGCCAACCCTCCACAAAACCTCCCTCCAAACACCTCAGGCTCCAATACCAGGGGGGAAAAAAGATCACCTGTAGACAAAGCATGCCTCAACAACGTCCCAATAAAAGCCCGGTGCCAAAGCGGCCCGTCAGCACCTGCATGCAGAACTCCAACAACACTAATTTCCAAGCTATGGAAGGCACGGTGTTGCTGTATCTATGGAGACAGAGGTTCGGGCTGGGCGTAGTCAACGTTTACCCACAGATTGTATCAACAGGACCGTGATAAAGACCCTCTGATAAAGACCCCCTTAAAGCTGGTGTGAAAGCAATCAGCACCCATTGACTCCCAGCCAACTCCACACAAAGCAGCACCAAGGGCATTACATGTTTACTCGCCATGCATGGCACCACCGCATAGTCAAGAGCTGAGCAAGTCAGTTCAGCCCAGTTACAGTAATAACAAGACCAGGCACTGTTTGAAGATTAACTCATGGGAGGAACGTGTTTACACCACAGCCTGGGAGAGCCGACTGGAGTTGAACTTTAACCTGGCGTTTGAAAAACACTTGTCAGAAAAGCGATAGAGACTCTTTTGAACTCTGGATGTCAGGTAGAACAAAGCACAGGGGATACTCTTTGTGCACGCATTTGCAGGGTGAGGTTAAGCCATGCTACGACATAGCACCTGATGCAGAGAGTAATAAACACAGTGCCCATATGCCAAGCAGACTGACAACTCAGTGTCATCAGGAACTACAGGAAAGTGCTCTGTCTGTCAGTAAGCAATCAGCAGACCCACACCAAGGAGAGGGGGGGAGAAAAAATAAATAAATAAATAAACACACACATCTGGATTATTACCAGAGGGGGAGTCGGGAAGGGCACCATGATATGACACATTCCAACACTACCAGTGCAATGTTAAATGTTCTGAGAATTGCAGTGCAGATTTGATGGCTTTTCTCAGGGAAAACTATCCAAATCTGCTATCTAATCAAATTAAAACTCTTTAGTCTGTTCATCTCACTCAAAATAGAACTTAAATGATTTTATTATTCTACTACCAAAAAGTTGAATTCATATTAGTAATACATCCAATAGAGTCAGGGTGGGACTACAATACCATCACGATACTTAAGCCACAATATGAGACCACTGAGGTTTAAAAATAAATGCAATATGCTACTGCCATGACAAATATTGTGATGATGTTTTTTCAATTGCAAATTTTGTCCTAAGTGGAAAACCTCTGATCCAACAAGCTCAAACTTTAGCCTGTATCCCTCACTTCATTTTCACTGCAGTAAAATAAGATTGTCAAGATGACAGACAGACTCTCATAAAACCTTACTTTACATTTATATCTGGGGCAGATGGTATATTGAGCTTTTAAGATATGTCAATATCTATTTTAAACGAGATACAGTACGAGAAAGCACAGTATGTACCGATATAGCTTGATTTCATAAAATCACATGACCTGTGTCTCACGTACAGCCATGCCAGCACATTTCTCTGACACACTCTGTGCAAGTATTACCTTTCAGAACTAGCTCCAATTTAGGGCTATAAAGTATTAACAATAGAGTATTAATAATCAGTGTCCAAATATTGATGCAATATTGCCACACAAAATATTTTGATGATATGCTGTGTCGATCCCATAAGCCCCGCCCCCCCCAAATCACAAATGACAGAATCCTCTTTCTCAGGTAACCATGTGGACTAACTGCAGAGAAGGGTCTTCGTGAAACGAATCAATATATGAACAACAGGAAATTCGTTTCAACCATCAGTGAAGGCAGGCAGTCACCAGACCCAGGCTTGCTACTGCTGCTCTACTGGGTTATGGGTAGCCATCAGGGAGTAAAGACCTGCGATGACATTCATTTTCCCCATTTGCTTCGAATGTCCTAGTTTAAACTAAATAAGAGACACCCAAACCCCCAGTGTGTGATTTAAAGGACTGCAGGGTGACGGGTATGAATCACTGCATGCATTTCCTCCCCTGATTAATGGAGATGGGGTGAGCTTAAGTTCACCAGTCCATCATCTGCTAAGCCAGGCTATCTAATGCTTGGCTGCAGTTTCTCCTTCACCATTCGCTTTCAGAAAAAGCCCCCGTAACATCTGAGCTTACGGAACACAAAGTGATCAGGGCAGCATCCACACACGGTATTAGTGTGACTTACAGCAGGGAGCACACAAATCAAACCCTGCAATAGAGAAATCTAGCGACTCCCACGGCTTGTCACCGCAACGTAAGAGCATCAATTAGTGTTCTGTAGAGCAATAATCATCCCAGACAAAAATGTCTGCTTTCGGCCACGAATAAGGGGATCTTGGTCGGGCTCTCAACACAGTCTGGGGTGAAGTACCACGTCCGAGGGTGAAGCAACTGCGAACGTAACCAAAAGAAAAACCCTCCACAGTAAGGTTACCCAAACCCTAAACCCTTAAATGACTGCTCTTCCTTCCTGGGGAACGCTTTAAAAATAGCGAACGGAGCAAAAAGAAGGTAAGTGAAAGTCTCCCTTACAAGCATCACAAAAGCACCCTCTTAATGAAGCTGTTTCATGGTCCCGCAGGTGCGGACATGGCCTCAGCGCTGTCACAGATTTGCTATCGCATCGATTGCTCAGCGGAAGCAGGGGAACCAGAGGAATGTGCCCATCATATCACTCATCACAGCAAACAAATGAGTCCTGCCTCACACCACTCAAAACTTCCTGCAGGAGAAGAGCAACAGCAGAGCATAAACACACAGAGAGAGAGAGAGAGAGAGAGAGAGAGAGAGAGAGAGAGAGAGAGAGAAAGCGAGAGAGAAAGCGAGAGAGAGAGAGAGAGAAAAAGAGAGAGAGAGAGCGCGAGAGAGAGAGAGAGAAAGAGAGAGAGAGCGAGCGAGCGAGAGACAGACAAACAGACAGACAAAGACAGAGAGCGCGAGAGACAGACAGAAAGACACAGAGAGAGCGAGAGAGAGAGACAGACAGACAGACAGACAGAAAGCGAGAGAGAGAGAGTGAAAGCAAGAGACAGAGAGAGAGTGAAAGCAAGAGAGAGAGAGAGAGAGACAGAGAGAGAGAGACAGAGAGAGTCAGAGAGAGAGTGAAAGCGAGAGACAGAGAGAGAGTGAAAGCGAGAGACAGAGAGAGAGAGAGAGAGAGAGAGAGAGAGAGAGAGAGAGAGTGAAAGCGAGAGACAGAGAGAGAGTGAGAGAGAGAGTGAAAGCAAGAGAGAGAGAGAAAGAGAGAGAGAGAGAGAGAGAGAGAGAGAGAGAGAGAGAAAGAAAGAGAGAGAGAGAAAGCGAGAGAGAGAGAGAGAGAGAGAGAAAGCGAGAGACACAGAGAGAGAGAGATGAATGATCTAGGCCACAGGGACACGTCTAGGAGGGATTGCTCTTGCTCCGTGTCTTTTTGCTGAGGCGTGGCGTTTCTCTGGCTGACGTCACACGCTTTATCGTGGTTTCTGCTGACTGAATGAGCCATTGCCAAGCAGTACAGTTTCAGAGAGCGGGGTTACTCAAGGACAAGACTTGGGCAGATGTGTGTATGACCTGTGAGGGAGGGACGACCTCAGCAGACCACAGCACCTTAACACAAAACAAAACTGAGACAGCGAGTGCATCATGCATTAACACCACTCTGAGCTAGCGCTGTTACCGGACGGCAGGGTGCATGATTAATCATGTGTTTGAGAGTCACTGTGACATGAGTTTATTAATGAACACACTGCTAGGGGCGGCGAGGCCAGAATGAATCAAACTGTGTGTGAGCAGTACAACAGCATAGAAATGACTTAACATTGCCTAGCCCTATATCGTACGTAGCAGGATGGTTATGATGATTAATCACGACAGCAATAAATCCGGTCAGAATGCTCTTTCTGGATATGGGAAGTACTTAAGCATTCCGCTACAGTACACCCCCTTCATTACAAAGTCAGCATAATCAGACCTGTTTAAGTTGGGTCACAGTGAGGCGCTGGAGCCTAACCAAGTGCTCACTGGGTGCAAGGCTGGAAACACCCTGGACAGGCTGCCAGTTCATCACATGGCAGACACACACACCTACCTAGGAGCTATTTATCTCCATTTCACCTGACTGCATGTCTTTGAGCTGTGGCAAGAAACCGGAGCACCTGGAGGAAACCCACACAGACACGGGGAGAACAAACTCCACACAGAAAGGACCCCGGCCACCGGAGCCGGGAATCAAACCCAGGTCTCTTGCTGGGGGGCAACAGCGCGATCCACTGTGCAATCGCGCCTCTTGGTGGTTAACTGAACCCTTGATAATCGACCAGCCATTTAAGGTCACACCTAACAGTAACTGAACACAAACAGACAGAAGTGGAAACCAGATTCAAGGCTTCTCTTAACAGTCCATCAAAACAAGGGGACTACTCTCACTCCCAGTGTTGTGTGTGAATGCCTGCTGTTACAACAAATCTGCATCACCATGAGGAGCTTGTGTGTTTGGTGTTGGCCTCTATGGAAAAGACACAACGACATCCAACAACATTGCATTGCACAGCTTACTGAACACTATCAATCGTCTTGGAGAAGACCTGCTACCAATGGAAACTGCATGTTAGACTGCATCAACCCGGTCTACTTAGGCGTCATAATGATGATTCGGGCAGATCTACAACTGAATCATCTACATAAACTGTTTAAGAGCAGAACAGATCCCGGACAGCTACGCCAGAGAAACCACTTCCATAAGTCACAACCTACTGAACTCCTCTTATCTATGGGAGATAAGCATGACATTCAATGACTTCACAGAGTGGTCTGCTATCATAACTTGCTATCAGGCATTAAGACAGGCTGACACATACAAGAACCAGACTCCCTGTAAGCCTAGCCAGCAAAAACACAAAAAAGGTGACGTGAATTCTGCAGCCTAATAGAGCGCATATCAATCCGTCACACTCCAGAGGCTTTTTAAGCAAGCTTTTCATCGGGACTGGATACACAGGCCAAACACATACGCTTTCTGTTATGTCAAAAAAAAAGAAAAAATACTCAGCAAGTGTTGCTTTACTTTTGGTGACAGACGCAGACGACAACCATTCATGCCCAGGGCAGCTGGTGTGGTCTGCACATGGAAAACCAAAGTGGTGGTTTAAAAAACACCCAACTGACGCAAGCAAGCCTAGCAGTGAGATTCCTCACGGTCTCGTTTGTGGATGGAGCACCACTCCTCAACCTCCAACCTCTCGACACATGTCCGAAGAAATGGCAGTTAGCCCATTAGCAGAGAACCCGTTGCTTGAAATGCTATTAGGTTGCAGCACTTAGTTTAACAAGCGGACAACCTATTCCGGGTAATAAAGGGACAAACTCACAGCTGTGCTGGACCGTGGCTTCCAATGAGGTTTGGCTAAAAGCACAAAAGGGGAACAGGCGTCTGCCAGAACACTCAGCTGGGGCTGGGCAGGGGGTAGGGCTGGACAGCTACAGTGTCAGTATCAAACTTCCACCAAACACTGCCAGATTAAGCCATCCAAAACCTGAATCCTTATATGGAGAGCAAGAGGGAACGGAATCTTGATTTGCATCGAATGGAGGGGGGAAAAAAAAGACGGAAAAATACACACAGTGTATTTCAGAGACAAACACACCTGCCTGAGCTGCAAATAAGGAATTTGTAAGCTCCCAAACAGATATGAAGGTAGGCAATAATTTACTGTCCTTCAGTGTTAGTTTCCACAGTCGCAGCATTAACAGCTACAAAGCAGGATCGCTGCTGTCCCCTTTGGTCCTGCTGTGTGTTTTGAAATGGAAACTTCAAACAAACGAGGAAACAGGACACTCTCATCCACGCTGTTTACCACATGGAGGAAGACAGAATTCCTAAAACTCTTAAAGCCTGAACAGAAATCATTCATTAGTTTACTCAATCCTGGCCACCTGTCGAAGAACAGCAGCCTAACCCCATCAAACAGAACGCCGGTCGATGGATCTTCAAATAATTTACGTCAAAACTGGCCGAACCAGTGAGCTTCATTTCTGCGTTTTCTATCACCATAAAAGGTGCATCAACATTTTAGCTAACACGGAGCAACACATTAGCTAACACGGAGCAACACGTTAGCTAACACGGAGCAACACGTTAGCTAACACGGAGCAACACGCTAGCTAACACGGAGCAACACGTTAGCTAACACGGAGCAACACGTTAGCTAACACGGAGAAACACACTAGCTAACACGGAGAAACACACTAGCTAACACCGAGTAACACATTAGCTAACACCGAGTAACACATTAGCTAACACCGAGTAACACATTAGCTAACACAGAGTAACACATTAGCTAACACCGAGAAACACATTAGCTAACACCGAGTAACTCATTAGCTAACACTGAGTAACATGTTAGGTAACACACAGTAAAACATTAGCTAACACCAAGTAACACATTAGCTAACATTGAGAAACACATTAGCTAACACCGAGTAACTCATTAGCTAACACTGAGTAACATGTAAGGTAACACAGAGTAAAACATTAGCTAACATTGAGTAACACATTAGCTAACACTGAGTAACACATTAGCTAACACTGAGTAACACATTAGCTAACACTGAGTAACACATTAGCTAACACCGAGTAACACATTAGCTAACACCGAGTAACACATTAGCTAACATTGAGTAACACATTAGCTAACATTGAGTAACACATTAGTTAACATTGAGTAACACATTAGCTAACACCGAGTAACTCATTAGCTAACACTAAGTAACATGTTAGGTTAGCACAGAGTAAAACATTAGGTAACACAGAGTAAAACATTAGCTAACATTAAGTAACACATTAGCTAACACCGAGTAACACATTAGCTAACACTGAGTAACACATTAGCTAACACTGAGTAACACATTAGCTAACACCGAGTAACACATTAGCTAACACAGAGTAACACATTAGCTAACACTGAGTAACACATTAGCTAACACTGAGTAACACATTAGCTAACACCGAGTAAAACATTAGCTAACATTGAGCAACACATTAGCTAACACTGAGTAACACATTAGCTAACACCGAGTAACACATTAGCTAACATGGAGTAACACATTAGCTAACATGGAGTAACAATAGCACTACAATGCTTAATTAGTGTTTTTATATTTTTACTTAGTTAAAATTGCCAATGCATTACTTTATGTTGAACAATCTTAAATATAATATAATATAATATAATATAATATAATATAACATAATATAAATAGACAGATGTTTAATTCACCGAAGCTGCAGTAATATCTACTCTGAAAGGTTCAAATGGCTTTACGATAAGCCGTGCCAAAATGTAGATGTATGGTGGTGCATCTTACCCGCCAACTGTTGGGGGAGACCTTCAAGTAAGTCTACGGTTTGACCGTGTAAACTGAGCCTAGACGGGACCTACTGTCACTCTGTTAGATTTACTGATTAGCATGTGAAGCACTGCTTCAGTGTTTAGTGAAGTGGAACAGCGTTTGTTTTTTCGTTCTTTTGAAGGTTCTGTGTGCTTGATGACTGATCTGATCTGATTAAGTGCAGTTCCGCATCTCAATTGGTAATGGATTCCAGATGCATGTCGTCATCTCCCACAGACTAGTGTCATTCATTCGCCTGGCGTTATTAAAGGCTCTCTAAGGCGTGACTGCACAGCAGGAGTATGGCGGGGAAGGGAGAGGGTCTTCTTTCTGTGTAAACATTTGCAGAGGGTGATCTATGAGTGACTAAACAGAGAAAAGAGGGCAAAATGATGTCAAAGGATTTCTGAGTAAGCATGTTACTACTGCTTTAGACAACACGGAAACCACAACAACGCCCAGCGTACCTATAAATAAACCATTCGTCACACGGCTGTAATGATTAGCGCAAGATTTGTACAGATACCACTCTACTCGTTCTCACACCCACTGTTTACACATTCACCCATACAAAATGGAAATGTGGCTGACATGCCAAAACTTGCTACTCCATCCTGCCCCACAGCTACACTGCCATTCTTTATATAGTGCTGATAGACCAAATAGCTTCCTCCATTCATCCAGCACAGGTAGCAAGGGCCGGATGTACATTATTCATCAGCCAGTGCTCACCAGCATAACAAATCAACCACAGCAAACACTGAACTGCGGTGACACGGGGGTATGATAAATTGGAGGATCAAGGTCAGGTGATGCCATTACACTGATATCACTGTAGCCAGGGGCTGCCGGAGGTGCTACACTGTGTCCTTAGGAAGAGCAATTTACTCTGAACCTTAAAATGGCCACACAAGGCCAAGTGGCCCTCTGGATCAGTAAATTGCAGGAACAGTCCAGCCCAGCTGTTAAGCAGAACCTGGCAGTTAAGGGAGCAAAGCAATCACTCCAGCCACACATGAGCACTAAGTCACTGAAGCTTGGCTGTTTAACGGTAGTACTGCGAGTGTAGTGTGACTGATTTGTTCCTCTGGAAATAGGTATTTCAATCAGGACTGTCCTGCAATAATCCTGTAGCCTAGGCTCGGGTGTTCAGCCAGGGGGGAAAACATGTTTAGAGACGTGTCACGAGTCCAGAAGACCCAGTGTCACTCCACCTCCAGTCCTTTTGCAAAAATTTAAAAGAACTGTGTGAGAATATTCAAGCTGCACAGGGTGGATTATCACAGGACACCATTAATAACAACTACAACCGAGGCATCTGGCATGTTGTGTTAGCTAACATGGCGGCCCAATACCATACTGAGAGACACCACTTCTGTATGCGTACCTCAATAAATATTACCCATATCAGTCTGAGTTTATCATTTATTGTTCCTGGTCACCTTTAACTTCCTCTCCTCCCAACACTGTAATGAAAGGTGCTGAAACGATAATATTGTGCAGCTCGTCCTCCAACCTAGAGCATGTTAACAAATTGACACAAAGAGGGTAGCGATTCATTTACAGTGTCATACCTATGCAAGCAGATAGCGAAAGAGACAGGACTATTATGCTGGAGAGTAGAAAGGCCTATGCTGCTCTGAGCTGGTCTCTGTTGGTTTAAAGCTAGTATGGTGCTGGTCCTGCACTAGTTTAGCTGGTCACCCAGCTTTGTCAGGCTGATAGATCTACATCTACATCTACGGCATTTAGCTAACGCTCTTATCCAGAGCGACTTACATCTTAATTTATTGCATTGGTAGACCAGCATGTAGTGTTAGGAAAACAATCAATCCAATCAATCAACTCTTATTGGTATAGCGCTTTTTACAGCCATATTGTCCCAGAAAGGAATCGAACCCCAGTTTCCCACATGGGACGGTAGAAAAGGTGAACACAAGTTAATGTACATCCATTGTGCCACACCGACCACAGCATGCCAGCATCAAAAAACAACCCATGTTGGTTTTTTGGTGGACAGCATCTTAATTTCTGCATTGCTGCTGACCAGCATGCCAACATCCAAAACAGTGTATGGTGGCCTTTCTGGTGATCAGTCATCCAGGGTCTGCAGTCAGTAAAGCAAACCAAACTTCCCCCTAAAGACGCTTTGATTTGTCACAAACAGATCATTTTTTTCATTAGGATGTTGGATCATATTTACACAGTTTAATCATTTACTAGCTGACCAATATACCTAAATAGTTAAATATCAAAATATCCAACTTTTGCAGATCGGGTCCTCAGCAAAGGGAGACAGAGGGAATGGAATAAACACAGGCCTCTTCACAGTTACTTGATAGAAGAATAACACCAAGAGCTAAAACTGCATGGTAGGTGGCGGCCATGTCAGAAGCGTAGATAAATACGTGTCAGATGGTAAAGACGCATGAACGGCAATGTGGGTTACCGCCAAAGGCTGCACTTACAGCCAACATATGAACAACGACAGCGCAGGAGACAATAAAAGACATTATGATTGTCCGAGTCCTCCACCTTCCACATAACTACGGTGAGGTCTCTGCCAAGAAAAGTTGCAGTCCGTCTCAATGGAGCACAGCAAGAAAGGCGAGCCCAGCACAGGCCTGCGATTGTTCTTCATAGGACATCATTCAGCCTGCTCTAATACCCTGAACAGTGACAGCGGGCTCAGACAAACACGCTTTTGAGTGCACTGTAGGAATGAGCTGGGCCTGGAGCACAAAAGAAGCTTTCTAAAACAAGCCAGCGTACCTTAACTGCACACTAGTGAAATACTTCCTTTACCATAAGCACGGTTTTATCGGCGAAAGCAAAGGAACTGGTGGGATGAAAACGTTCCGTGAGGTATTATCATTACAGTCCAGCCAAAAGCCATAAAATGCATTGTGCCCCTAATGTATAGACAAATCCTATGCTTATACAACATGTTACTTTTTGGTTATAGACTTACTAATTACCCCAAACTACTTAGACTACTGTTGCATCCTCTTGGATCGTGATTTTTGATTTCTAGCTTCTGCATTTTGCTAACTTTTACAAGCTGTGTCAGCTTATTTTAACTTGAAGAGCATTTATGCTGCTTTTCCACCTTTCCCCCTTTCCTTTTAGCTTTTTCTGCATGTTATTAATGTTATACAAAGTTCTAAAGCTAAAGTACATGCCAGAGAGAGAACCTCTCTTCCACAGATTTCTCATTCAACTTTTCTCAGCTGCTTGAAAAACCTCACTGGCTTTCCAGTCACGAAGAACTCCTCTGTCACAAAGTGATGTCATCTCGTAACACAAACCCACCAGCGAGCCTGGCACACCTTGGACAACAAACAGTCAAATCTGACCACTCCTGCTCCAGTCTAGCTCAGGAAGAAAGATCTACCAGCTTGTTCTACCTGACTTTCAGGATTAGACTCTGACTCATACTGATACAGCACAACCGACACTATTGTAAGAACAGCCACTGCGGCTGGTTGGCGATAGCATCGGGCCATTCTGATGGTTTCTCAATCAGAAGAGAGCGGGTGAGCTGGCCAGTAACTGGGGCTAAAAGACACACAAGCTCAAACAGTGTGTTCTTTACATCAGGCATGATACCAGGATCCGAATACTGAAATCACTGTTTGGTTAGCAGCTGCATTCAGGACTAGAGGGGGAATTGATGCAGTGCAAGAATTAGATGAGACAGCAGCTCTAAGTTTTAACAGGAGTCTAAAATTACAAATTAACATTAATATAACCGTATACTTTGTGTTCCCACGGTGGTGTTTTTAAGGACATGGGATCGCACGCCCCACAGAGTGGAAAGATTTCTCTTATAAACTTGTGAGCACATCTCCTCTGAGGACGAAAGACCTTGTGTAGAATCCTCAACAAAATCCGGTGTTGGTTTTAGTTTGGTTCATTAGTTCGTCTGAAAGAGGCAGCTTCTGTTGCTCATCATGTTAGTCAATTTCTTAACTCTCATTAAACTTTAAATCAGAAATATTTTACAGACACGGCTGCAAGTTTGCTGCACATTTACCCACATGCTTCTTCATGAAGACCTCACGGACAGACAGTTGGGGTCGGCTCAACACATAGGAGACACTCCCGCACATGTGCACGCGCACACTGCTGAATTATGCAACACAGTCTCCCCTACATCAGCTACGAGGTGACTTTGGAGTAGGGGAAAAAGTGCTGACAAAAGTCATCCAGTTATCGATGACCAATTCATAGCACCGAGCCACACCAATATGTCACAGCACATAGATCTAGCCTACTCCTTCGCTCTGTAGTGGCCATGGTAACGGGGAGAGAGCTGAACCAGGAAACTCTGCCAAGGCCTGAAATTCCATCCCCATCCTCAACATCACAGTGGGGTGATAACATCTGTTGTAGCTAATGTCACTACCGATGTTTGATGGCAAGCAGAATTAATCATACAGGACCTTCAGACCAAAGAGCTTTACGAGTGCAGGCCTTCCTCCACTTCTTGCTGTAACAGATAGATCTGTGTAAGGTCTGCAGCATCTTCAGAGGGTGGCGGCGGCGAGGGATGTTTGTTTATCAGCCCGTCTGCTTAGAGAGTTACTCATGGGTTTGACCTGGCTCGGAAACGGGAAGTTGAAGCTCGGAACTGCATCATATTATAGCTACCAAATCTCCATGAAACCCAGCATTGCAATAAACAAGCTAGGCAGCTAACGTTGGTAAAGAACCTATTAGAACCTATGAGATGGTTCTAACGTTATGCTACTACCACCCGGGATTATTCTGAATATTTATGAAAGATGTTTAAACACCAAGATTCTTTGTCGTATCTTGTAAAATCTCACTTGTTTTGTCATTCATTCTTTAGTCGGTATCAAGCAGAAGAGGTTGGGTTTCTCCTTTCAGTTTGGGTTCCCCTCAAGGTTTCTTCCTTGTGCTCCTAGAAAGTTGTTCCTTGCCACTGATGCCACATATATATGTTTTTCCATCTTTTAATCCCTCCATAAACTGCTTTTCTGTAAAGCTGCTTCGAAACAACATTAGTTGTAAAAAGTGCTATATACATTTTTGATTGATTGATTGATTAATCGATTGATCGATCGATTACTAACATTCATGATTTATTTATCTACTCAAAACAGTGAGCATTATGGTCAGTGCTACAGATTAAACCAAGCAATCTGGTCTAAAGCAAATGCTACACTCAAGTAAAGAAGTAATCATTGCTACTGTGTGTACACTGCTATGTTTATTTGACGTCGTACAGTAACCTGACTGACTTGATTTACAGGCCTCAGGCAAATGCAGCTAGGCAAGACATCCAGTCAGCCTACTTGTTTTGCCAAGTAACAAAAAAGACAACCAAAATGTACATCATTATTATCATATTATTATTATTATTATTATTATTATTATTAATCACTAGCTGAAATTCCACATTTGTAACAGGCCTATAAACAGAGGCACTCCTGGTACGGTGTGTAGGAAACACTCAGATTTGTTAAATCAGCTGGGAAACAAATTAGGCCAAAGTCAGACAGAAGACACGGACCCGGATCCCAGATAAATCCATTTTCATTTAGTTAACAAGCAGTAAATTCAGGCCTTGTTCAGGTTTAATGAATGTTGAGATTTCTGGCTTGATCACCCGACAACGTAAAAGCATTGCACAATTTCTGAGCGCTGCCAAAAGAGCAGTCCAACGCCTTGCTAGCGCACAGGAGCCAGACGGCTCGTCACATATGGAAGTTTTTTTTTTTGTTGTTTAGCGCAGGGTTTCCCCCAGGCTCGTGCCAAGCCCAAAGCCACCCACCATAGCCAGACAGCACGCAGGAGCCCCTTGCAGCTCAGACAGACTGAGGGCAGACCACATCCTACCGCCTACGGCCCCCATCCACCACGGTCTGCACACACAAAGCCACTAAGCCAACCAGAGCCCTGTCCCCAGCGGTGTCAGCCTGGGCTCCTAACCCCGGAGGCAACAAACAAGCTGGGCTTCAGGCTGCGTTCACACTGCAGGCAAATCAGACTGTCTCTCAGATCAGATATTTTGAAATGACTGTCCACACTGTTACTTGCAGTGAACACGTCAGATCTGTGGGTTGCTATGGTCGTGACGTAGGTGTCAGTAACTGCAAGGCTATTCTCAGCACTTCCGTCACTCTGGATTTGACGGCATTGACACTTTGAAATCCGCGTGTCCACAGCTTCGAGTCCGAGACACATCTGTAAAAATCTGGAACTGCATTTCAAACAACCTTCAGATGTGGTTTGGATCTGATTTTTATGTGTTACTTCAACTTTCCAAATTACGCTGCTAATAATCAAATTACAATACAATAAAAACAGACCCACAGGAAACAATGGCTCGGGGCCACCTGGGAAACGCTTTCCCATCCCTCGTTCTGCCGGAGCAGGTTAGAGAGGAAAAAGAAACAGAATAGGAAAGGAAAACCATCTGTGCAGGGTGGAGTAGACTTTCGTGCTGCAGACATTCTCTGGGGCTGGATTCACACTTTAGTTCAACAAACATCTGAGGGGCGGTGTTGTACTTGGAAGCTCTCCCCTGCAGAGGTCATCTCTCAGACATGCATTTTCTCCTTCTTACAATATTATTGCTCTCAGTCGGCGATGTCCCCCGTCACCCACCGCGGTGAAGGGAGGGAGGTCATATACTGAAAGCTCCCAAAAGCCTGAGGACCAGCACAAAGCTCACAGTATTGCCAGGTACAGCCTGCTTCTTTCACAAGCTAATGAAACCCGGGACAGTTTCAGAGACTTTGCATTACATGAATATGAAATTTGTCATAAATCTACACAATAATAACAGTTTTACTGCTTCTTTTATGCAGAACACAAAAACAAGCTCCTTTAACAGGTGGGGATTGGGGAAAGACTGAAGACACAAGAATCCACGGGAAACAGAACGGCAGAAGGGAAGGGCAGGGCAGGGAAATGAGAAACAGCACATGTTCTGAATTTGGTGGCTGAGGGCGAGACTCCCAGCACAGCTTCCCATTCCAGGCGATGGATTTCACAATTATACAAAAACACAGACGAGCATGTGAAATTCCTGCAGTAGGATAATGTGTAGGATAGGGACTAGCAGCATTACGTGAGCACAGGATTCGTTTAGTCATTAAATCAACAAAACTAAATTGCGTAAGCCCAACGTTAAGCTCTCATCACCGACATACCTGAACATTTAAAGACACCCTCAGTAAATTTACATTAAATCTAATATGACATACCTAACATTTTAAACATTCCTAACATTTTAACTAGCACGTTTATTTAATGTGCTGCCACACGCCCAACATGATTATATGTCTCACAGTCACGTGAATAACAGTTCTGATAACAGACAACTCAGTCTGAAGCTGTGCTTTCCGAGATGGTGGATTCATTCAACCGACTCTCAGAAAGAGACTCAGCGCCTTTCCTTATGGTTACTGATTTCCAGATGGGGCGTGCGTACCTGCTTGTTTATGTTTGAATGCCCGCCCTTTGAACGTGTACCCAGTGGTTTGACTTCCTAGAAAAATGCCATACCGTCAAGGAGGAGGAGCCCTGATTCCACTGCAGTGATTCTGAGAATTATTAGGTCACCTGGATTTCAAGACTAAGCAACCAGCGACCGAACAAATAACATTACAGCTGACTGCAGCGTCCTATTCAACTTTGAGAGGAATCTTAATGCTGCATCCCACAGTTTGCTTATTGGCTTTGTGTCTTTGAACCAATCCCACTTTTTTTGGGCATTTAGTCAACTAAACAACCTCAAACAAAACTCTGTATGCATGATGCACACACGGCTGTCTCTCCCAGGGGTGGATAGTGCAGTACGGCATGTCGTTTAAATGAACGTTACAATAACGAAACTTAGTGAGGTTCGGTTAAAGCCCAACCTGAGAACTTCAGAACCTAAATCATCCACTATTCATTAAGTGCTGTGGTTATTTTCTCTGAGCAACATGCAGAGCCATGTTCATTTTTTGCCCGCATGGGTTCTTCCTGAGAGCACCGGGCCTTTTCCGGTGTGGCCAGAGACTCATTCTGCTGTTATCTTAAGGCCCACTCTCTGTCCACTGGCCCCTCATCCTGCACCCCCACCACACACAGACTTCCACTCACAATGAACAAGCTTATCTCCCCTGTCCAGCAGAAACGGGGGGTGCCGGTGGGGTCGTTCTGCTCCACTCCCCTGTGGAGATGAGCCTGCCCTTTTCCCCTCCCCCAATCTACGGCCAAAAATGACTACAGCATGGACATCTTCTCTGAGATATTGCACATGTTGGCAAAGGATTGGCAAACTACATAGAGCAACTTGATAGTGTTAATGCTGGGCGAATCCAAGGCTGAGTAATGACCCCTAGTACATACATCAGCATTCTGTTCTGACATCACCCTTAAAACTTGGACACAGTGGGCACTGGACGACTGTGAAACAAGGTCTTTACGTTGCTTCACCATGAAGCTTTTTCTGAACGACATATAGAACTACAGGCAGCAGTAATAGATAGATAGATACTTTATTGATCCCAGAGGGAAATTTAAGGCATCCAGTAGTAGATATACACAGAAGTAACAAGATAAGGACACGA
The DNA here is from genome assembly GCA_024036415.1 of Prochilodus magdalenae. NCBI lineage: Eukaryota > Metazoa > Chordata > Actinopteri > Characiformes > Prochilodontidae > Prochilodus > Prochilodus magdalenae. The sequence continues at coordinate 1,878 of JAMWET010006007.1, read as the reverse complement.
TAGAGTTATACAGATAGAGACAAAGATACAATACAAAGTATGAAAGTATAAAAATAGAGTCCTTAGTGTCTGTGTAAAGTCCTTAGTGTCCGTGTAATGGAGGTAGTGGTACAGCATTTTCCGTGCAAATTAAGATGACGACTGATGTCAGCCATACAGACAGTGCAAGTACACAGTAATATAAATAATTTAGCAGTGCAAGATATGTAAACAGTAGTACAGAACGGGGTAGGATAATAAAATATAAATAGATCTAGGGCATTTAGAAGGAAGTGTGTGCAGAGATGGGGGAGTGTCCGTTGCAGTGACTGGAATGGAAGAGTGACACAGAGTTTTCATTTGCTGAACTGAGAGGAGTTGAAGAGTCTTATGGCCCGAGAGACAAAAGACTTTCTGAGTCTGTCTGAGGAGCAGGACTGGGACAGCAGTCTGCCACTGAATGAGCTCCTCTGCCTGTTAATGATAATAATGCTCATGGTCGAACCTGTAATGGGTGCATTGCCTAAAATGTCTAAGCCAGGCTTCTTACCGTAATAGCAAATCTGCAGTTGTGCTGTCATTTACAGTCTGAGTTAATGTTAGTCCAGACTGTTATTGAGGGGGGCAATGTTAGGGGGGAGAGAACACCTGTAGTGCATATGTGAAAAACATAAGCAGTAAAGCAAATTATTAAAAATGACACAAAAAGGCCATCCTTAACCTTTAACAAAGCATCAAAGCGTTCCACATCTGGAACCACATTCACAATGACCGATGAGGCAAGACACGCGAAAGTAGTTCACTAATTACATACAGCGACCAAAGCACTATTAGCATTTGAGCTGTCACTCCACCATACCATCGGGCATTCACTCTGGCGATGATGTAAGTGCATCACTAAGACGTAGCCCAAGAATATAAATAGCCCTCACAATAAAGAATTACAAGTGCCGACAATCTGGAGGAGAGAGACAAAGCCAGCAAACACTGATGGATGAAATCAGTGCTCACACACACAGTGAGCCAAGACAAAGCCAGTCAATGCATGCAAAGGTACAAAGCAAGTGAGGTCACTGAAGCCTAATGAGCTAAACACTGCACTGCTCAGTGCACATAAACACTCTCCAGCACTGCTGGATGAGCTAGAAGTGAGGAGCGTTCGCTCACAAAGAAAGGAGGCCACTGCACTGTGTGAGGGTCTCTTGCACACAGCGTTCCAGCCCCCAGCCTTTCCACTCTGCATTGTCTCCCTAATCGTGAGAAAGAGTCATTGGCTTTATTCCTCTCCACCTACTTAGGAGCTACATTTAGCAATATCAGCTTTGAGATTTGAGTCCCGTGAGTACAGGGCTAAATAAGGACCCGCACAGAGTGGGTGCCCACCTGACACTGGAGGTCTGGACTATGTGGAGATAAGAAAAGGAACTCAGGCTGACAGATGACGGAAAGGTTCCAGCGTAATCAGGAGAGAAAGGGTCCCCAAGCCAGTTCAGGTTTTAGGGGTGTGTGATATATGGACAGCGGACACATGGTCAGTTTAGCTACTGACTTAGAAATTACTGCAACCAACATTCACCAACAACTGTAGACAGGAATGCACAATGATATTGGAATCATATCTGTGCGGGGAGATATTTGCTAAAGCCCTGGTCGGACGTAGAGATTTCACTGATCTGAAAATCAAAATCTAATGTTGTACAAGGAAAGAACAACAGGTGGAGGTGGAGGTTCTGGGCTACTCTGCTAAAACATCTGCACTTAATTCTTACACTGCATTTATAGCCCTCTACAGATAAAGGTAATGCCACTGACATGTAATAAGTAATCTTCTAAATGTTTCTAAACATCTGTATCATAGAGACGCACAAGAAACATGAAAGGCCAGCAGCGGCTATCAAT